>JAHHUM010002759.1:86030-142394 GCA_036173005.1 Crenichthys baileyi | reverse complement strand
GGAAAAGGGGCACCGATGCAATATTGATATAAAATTTGAAATTCACATTGCTTAAACTGGTTGGGATTCATATGCTACATATCTGAGGAATATCATGTGATGCCACAGCACCTACCTGGCGGACCAGAGCGTTGAAAATAACTTTTGGTGAAGACTTGGCTAGCTTTTTTGTGGAGTTCTGGAAACCTTGTGGAACTGTGAACTCTTTCCTGACGAGGAACATGGCGAGCCAACCCAGAATCCATTGTTTTTTTTTTTTCTTGAAGGGTTGAGCAAAATTGCATATTCATCTTGAGGAGTGACCAACCTACTCCTTTATCAAGAACTCAACACTGTGGTTGGACTGTTAAAGCCCAACATTCCCGACCTGACCTATAAGAGCGCTCTGACACTGAGATGAATTGACTATTTGACAAAAGTACGGAACCACTGAGAAAAAATAAATTGAATCCAACAGCAAAGTCCAAATCAGAGTAGCATATTCTTAACTTAACAAGTTAAGGAATTCTGAACTGTTTTATTTTAGTCTACAGACTGAATTCAATTAGTGCTGTGTTGTGAGTTGAAAGTGTTTATTTGTTGATACATTGTTAAAACTGTTAAATGTGGGAAATGGTTCAGTTGGTACCCTACTCACAAGTTAGTAACACCAATTGTTGCTTGGTCAGATAATTCAATGTTTTATGTTTCTAAATCTTTCAATATACTTTTTGCTAAAAGTATCAGGTGTTTTTTTTTTGCTGTGTAGTTTTCTCCATATTTACTATTCGCCCCTCTGAATGTAACCTAGAAACTGCTGCATCTTACATACGGCCATCTGTTAATCTTTAAAGCAGCTACATTATGAACACAGAAAACAAAATATAAAAGGTGTTTAAATAACTTGGCCTCAACTTGTTGCAAAAATAAACACAGACCTTAATAACCTCTCCCATTGTGCAAATGCTAGATAAATACACTCAAATGTTAAACACTTACCTGGTGGGACACCATTTTAACACTGTTTGAATTCTAGGTGGCACTTGTTTAGAAGCTAGTGATGTTGATTCAGTGTCTGGTGGTGCCTGTAGATTTATTACTCATTGTGTGAACTAGTAAACAAAAATTATGCCTGATCAGAAATAAACAAATGTCTTGCAATGAGCATACATTTTTTGCACATGCCATATTTGGCCCTTACTCTCAATTGCTGCCAAATCAGATATGGACAAAACTCTGCAGATTGCTGCTAAAATAACAACTAGGTGGCTCCTCAGCATAGCGCATCATAATTAGCAGTAATTCTAGCACTGGTTTGGTGTGGACTGCTTTAGATAGCAGCTTCATCTTACTTATTTTCAAAGCAATAAAAACACATCTGCATCCCTTGTTCTGCGAGAGAGGGGTGATCACCTGTTAGAAAAGTATTCTTCTTCTGGCTGCATGTTTGCATGTTCCAGGGGTCTCTCCTATGATAGAATAAAACACATGAACTTCTACACCTATATTAAATAATATCTCTTATTAGTGAAATATTTCCTCACCTTTCTCAAATACTGCCCATATTGTTTCTGATTACTCACAGTCATGTTAGCACTAATCATAAAACTTTGCTAAGAAAGCTGAATAAAATCACGGGCCAACCTTTTAACAGTTACTGTGATATTTATGAGCATAAACTGTTTTAACACTGACACTGTTAGGTTTCTCCAGTTTTTGTGCCACCTGTTTTCTCAATCTTCATTCTGATTGTTGTTGCTAAATTCCTTCCTTGCAATGTGCCAAGGTCTGCAGTTAAAAACTTCACTGAATTTATTGCACACACTTTTCTGCTTTTTGTAAACGTAAATATCAAAGTTTTAAACAAGTCAGAAGCGTTATACAGTGTCTAAATCTGGTGAGGCTTTTCAAAGCTTTCTATAAATGTCCAGATAGGTCAGGGTCATCTTGGAGAAGACAGTTTAGCAGTTTTAATGTGTTGCTGCAAGTACACAGGAAGAATGCTGCAATTGCAAAACATGAGTCTGCTTTCTAGCTCTAGCAGTGTTAAATAACAATGATAACTGCCCTTAAGAGAGCCCTACAGGGGCTTTCCTATGATTGTTAATCAAAGCAAACTGATAAAAATGCTCCCTATAAAGCCATGAATCAGATTTACCTCCCAAACCAGCCCAGTGGCAGGCCAATCAAAGCTTTGCTGTGAATAGCAGAAAGAGGGTAAAATTAGAAATGGTGATGTAGAGATGGAGGAAGAACGTTGGGATTCAGAGTTCTTGATTAAAGTCATTGCCATGGAGCTTCACTTCAGGCAGTTCGCTGGCACTAACATGCTAACAGTGTGCCTGGGCTTCCTGCCGACCAGTTGTAAAGTGTTCAGAAGGTTTTGGGTTCTGTAGTGATTGTTGGGTCCAGCTATAGGTGGGAACAAGGACGGAAGTACACCCAGAGAACAAAAGAGAGTGGTAAAAACTCTGATTCCCAGAATGCAGGGAGAAGGAGTCACAGCTGAAATCCATGCAACATCATAGAACATCATAGAACAAAACTCTAGACTCAGCAGCTCTCTTCATCCTGTCCTGCAGCTTTCCACAGGCTGCATCGAGGAGGACCAAGTAAACGACTGCATCTCAGAAGAAACCTTGGATCCAAGGTAAAGTACGGCCTGCTGTCTGTGGATCCAGTGACAGAAGGGCTAGCAGCATGAACCTGGCTGTCAGAGCTTCTGCAGAAAGAATCTTAGAATAGATTCTCCAAAAAGAGATGGTCTCTCTGATTACATCAGCGAAGTGGTTTTTCCCCACTGCTTGAAGAAGACGGGTTTCAAACCGCAGGTCAGTGCACTGAATGAGTGTACCAGTTATGGCCAACTGCCCACTCCAGCCGCTAGACCGAGAGCAGTCACTACACAGCTCACTGGCTCATCGGGCATGTTGAACCCTCCACAGTTCATCAGAATGGGGCAGAGAAAATTGATTCAGGATAAAACAGTTATTTTTAATTTGAGTGCCAACAGGCCAGTGAGTCTAATTGTATTAGTGATACTTAAAGGTACATGTGGGATATTAGGGGGGTTGCCAAATAATAACACAGTCACTATTTTTCTTTGTTGTCGGTTAAATGGCTAACTACAGATGTGACACCACCGCACCGTTTGTCCGTTGGCCATCTGGTGAGTCCATAAACATTTTTTGCGCCATCTTGGTAGTCCATCACTCAACACAACATTAGGGATCAAGTGTCCAAGATGTGATTGATTTCTAATTCAGGAAATTGTTTTTGAAACATTATATTGAAACATTATTTTATTAAAATGTTTTCCCTTCTGATTTGCTTTGTGAACTGGTTGTTTGAACAACCAGTTCACAAAGCAACAACTGTAGTTCTTTGTTAGCTGTCAGAGCTAATTTAGCCTTAATTTGAATCCCACAAAGCAAACCTTGTTTCTTAACATGCATATTCACACTGAACTGTCATATCGCTGCATCTTTTTATTGATTACTGGTTTCAGATTCATTCTTATTTGTTCCTCTTTACTATTCTTTCCCCTGTAGTTTATCAGTTTCCTTTTCATTGTTACTGAGTAGTATAGTTGAATGTCACTAGTCACTAAAGTTTTATAACTGGAACTTGAAGTATTTTATTCATAAATTCTTGTCTTTTAGAGAGAAGCTTTTTGTGTTTATTCTTCATATGTGTGCATGGCTTGCTGTTTAAGGACAACAGTGCATTAATTCACTCCTTCAGCTATTCTATAATATCACACCTCAGCAGGCAGGTATTCATAGAACAATAACTGACAGACGGAGAGCTGTTTGGCTAATATTTAATCAGGTGGTGCCCTGACTTTATAATTCTGACCAACCATACTATTAATTCCCTTTGGCATTTATTAATAGTTATTCTTAGCCAAACTGAACCTTGTGTTCTACAACATGATGGAGGAGGTCAGTGGAGAGAAGTGCTGCTGATGTCCAACACACACTCTCCTGGAACTATGCTTGGAAAACTGTCCTTTGCAGGTTTTACTTCACTGCTTGTCAACATTTTGAAATTGCCAGGTGGATGCTAAAAAAAGGAGCTGAATAATGAGAACAGAGGAGGCATTTTTCCTCATCACTGGTTGGAATTTGAATACACTCTATGGGAATGTCAATAATTCAGATTCCATCTAATTTCCCCCGAATTTAAAGTAGTTGACTAAAATGTTTAAGGCACAAAGATTTGCTGGAAGGAAGTGAGAGAAAAGAAAAACCCCTCTGAAAATTTTTTTAACCCGTCTCTCAACTTCCCGCCATTTACCCACTAAAAGGAAGTGCCCAAACAGCTGCTTTTCCCCCCCAAATGACAGCTAAGTTGACAGCATGAACAGTAAAGCAGCAATAAAAGTTCATCTGTGAAAACTGTTTTTAAAACGGAGAAAGGGGATCATCCCCCGCCCCTGTGTGTCATTTCCGCTTGTGTTTTTGGGTTTTATTACTTTGGGTTAGTCCTTTGTTTTAAAGTCCCCCCTGGGACCCCCAAACCCCCACCTTTTTCTGTGTTTTCCCCTGATTTTTCCTTTTCACGTTTTTTTCACTTTTTTCCCCTGGGGTGTTCAGTTTTTGTATTTAAAACCCCTTTTTTTCCGTGGTTTCCCCGCTGGTTTTCCTTTTTGTTTTGTTTTGTCATGTGTTTTTGCATTCTAATGTGTTGGGTACCCTTCCTTTGTCCTGCCATGGAAAGTAAACCATCTTAAACCCTTTTTAAACCCGGAGCTTTTAAAGTTCTTCCCCCCAATTGGTCCTCAAAAACCCACTTTATGACAAAAGGAACCAGCCAATGGTCCAAGCGGGAGGAATGGTGAGGAATTCAAGAGGGGAGGTTGGCCCAAAATTTAACTTCCAAAAAATAAAGGGAACACTCAAAAAACACATCCCGGATCTGAAGAAGAAATATTCTCATTTAATACTTTGTTTTTTAAAAAGTTTAATTTCTGCGACAAAAACACACAAAAAAACATCAATGGAAAACAAATTTTTAAAAACCCAAGGAGGCCTGGATTGGAGTACAGACAACCCTTTAAAATGGGAAAAATGCATAAGGCTGATCCAAATTTGGTAAGTACTAAAAAAAGTAAAAAGAGGGTCGTATTTTTGTGTGGCCTCCACCTGCCTGTATACCTTCCCCAAAAGCCCGGCATGGTCCTGATGAGACGGCGGATGGGGCTCCTGAGGATCCCTCCCCGACCCGGACAAAGCATCCGCCAAAATCCGGACAGTCTGTGGTGCAACGTGACGTTGGGGATGGAGCGAGACAGGGTGTCCCCGATGTGCTCAATCGAAAATTAGGTCGGGGGAACGGGCGGCCAGTCCAAGCTTCAATGTCTTATCTTGCAGGAAATGCTGACCATTCCACCCATGGGGTTCTAGCATTGTCCTGCATTTGGGGGGAACCCAGGGCCAACCGCACCAGCAATGGTTTACAAAAGGGGCGAGGATCTCATCTCGGTACCTAATGGCAGTCAAGCTACCTCTGGCGAGCACACGGAGGGCCATGAGGCCCTCCAAAGAAATGCCACCCCACACCATTACTGACCCACTTCCAAACCGGTCATGCTGAAGGATGTTGCAGGCAGAAGATCACTCTCCACGGTGTCTCCAGAGTCTGTCATGTCTGTCACATGTGCTCAGTGTGAACCTGCTTTCATCTGTGAAGAGCACAGGGCGCCAGTGGCGAATTTGCCAATCCTGGTGTTCTGGCGTCGCGGCTTCCAACTCCTAATCCTGTTCCTGGTCCAGGTCTGGAGGGGTTCATGGATAAACCGCCTCCACACCCTGATTCTGTTCCTGGTTCTGTTCCGGAGGGGTTTATGGATGAACCGCCTCCACACCCCGATCCTGTTTCTGGTCCTGTTCCAGAGGGGTTCTTGGATGGACTGCCTCCACTCCCTGCTCCTGTTCCCGGTCCTGTCCTGAAGGGCTCCGAGGAAGAACTGCCTCCATTTCTGGTTCCCGTTTCGGAGGAGTTCGTGGAGGACCTTTCTCCACTTCCTGTTCCTGTCCCTGAGGGGTGCGAGGACGCACCCTCTCTGCCGGCTGTGCCTCAGCGGCTCTGCCGCAGATCTCCACGACCTCGCCAAAGTTCCCAGCAGTCTCCGCACTGCGTCTCTGAGCCCAGGGTTCACCTGGTCCCACCGCTGGCCTTCAGATCATCGGCTCCTACGTCGCCGGCCTGCTTAGCTCCTACATCGCCAGCCTGCTCAGCTCCTGTGTCGCCGGCCTGCTGGTCACCTGCCCCTACGTCGCCGGCCTGCTGATCGCCGGATCTGCCGGGGACGGCCTCCGGGCCGGCTGCCTGAACTTTGGATCTGCCGCGGGGACAGCCTCCGAGCCGGCCGCCTGAACTCTTGTCCTACTTCCGAGGCCCCCTCCGCCCACCATGGTTGGATGTTTGTTTTGTTTTTGTTTTGTGGGCGTCTGGGATCCGCCCTTAAAGGGAGGGGCTATGTCATACCTGCTTGTGTTTTTGTAATATTACCTGGTCTACTCCTTTGTTTTATGTCTCCCTGCACCCCAAGCCCAAACCTGTTCTGTGTTTTCCCCTGATTGTCTTGTCATGTTTGTCACTGGTTCCCCCTGCTGTTCAGTTTTTGTATTTAAGCCCATTTGTTTCCGTTGTTCCCCGCTGGTTCCTTATGTTATGTTATGTTATGTTATGTTATGTTATGTTATGTTATGTTATGTTATGTTATGTGTATGTGCGATCTGGTGTGTTGGCTACCCTGTCTGTGTCCTGCCATGGAAAATAAAGACTCATCTTAGGTACCTGAAACATGGTCGAGTTCAGACTTTACTTTTTAACTCCCTTATTTGCACAATTACTTACATTTTGTAGACATTACAGGAAATTATCAACATTTAAAAATAAAAATGTTGTATTAGTAAAGCAACTTTTCCAGGTTTTTAGCATCCAGTTTTTTTCTTTTCTTTTGATACAGAAATTGGTGATCAGCCACTTTGGAAGTCTGTCTTTTTTGACAGAGCCACTTTAGAGAAGTCACTGATTGCAAGGTACAGCCTGTTCTACTTGGTAATTGTCATATTGAATTTTAACAGATACTGAAACCACAGACTAAGACAAGGCACCTGTAATACTACTTTTTCAGCTTAAGTTGTTCTGTCTCTGTGGCAGACCTTCTGGTAAAAAATAATAATTTTTTATCTTTATAACAATTTTCTTTAAACAACACAACGTTTCATGTTTTCAAAGACCTTTAGAGAAAAAACATGTATTGATTTGAATAACGGTTTGTTATAGAGCCAATATGGCTCACTGCCCAGTGCAGGATGGTCTTGGTACTACCACAAGCCCTGGGACAACGAAAACAGTCATGTGTCAGCAACACCACAAACAGGTCCAGTCAGTGGAAGCTGGCACAGCACTGAAGCTGGTATCTAATTCACACAGTCTGAACAGCATTTGATCAACCTCACTTCAACATCTAAACTACTGAGATCGATCAAATCCAAACTAGATTGAACAGAGATTATTTAAAATTCTTATTGAGCTATATTAGACTTTATTTTTTTTTGTGAAAACCAAATATTACTTTTTCTTTTAATTGCATTACGATCCCTTTGGAGAAAAGGATGAAATATATGACTTGTCAAACTTGAATTAAATTGTCCTACATTAATTTTGAATTATACCAGTGTGTTTAATTTTTTCTACATGTCCCTCCACATCATTTCAGTCATACAATATAGATCAACTGGTTGCCTACATGTGCCAGGCCAGATTTCCTCGACAAAAAGGAGATCTCAAGACAGGATCCTTACTGCATGACAGACTTTATTCAGTCAAGACTGGATCGATAGTAACCTGTGTTACCAAAGTCTGATAAGACATTTTTTAAATAAATTATATTTAAACTCCTTTTATTCTTCTATTTCTGATGAAACAGGCATCTATTCGCCTCCAAATCCACTTTTGTGATGTCACCAAGACGGTAAAGCAAGGGGCAGACTGGGGCTGTGCACTCTAGGCATGTTGATAGGTCTTCACATACATTAAGCCAGAAGTCATAGACGTGTGGACAGTGCAGGGGAGCAGGTAGATAGTCTTCAGGTAAATCTCCCATGCAGTTTGGACATGTGTTGGGAAGTGAGAAATCATTTGTCATCATTTGTACTGTGTTCTATGAAGGATTTTGTATTGTAAAAGCTTAATGTTGGCATTTTGGCCCATTCTAAAAGCAATTATTCAAATTTTACTCCAATAATTACTACCTGTACCTGTAAATAAATCAAATTTCCATTTACTGATAGGAATAGAGATTGTTAAATGTACTTCTGAAAGTTTTAAGTAAGTTCCAGATAGTAACAAAGTTACAAAGGGGCTAAAGTTTTAGAAAGCTAGTTATTCCTGGAGGAAGTTTACTTGTTTAATGTTAAATTTGGACTGGATAATAGATTTAAGTTAGTAATATTCAAAGAATTTATTTTTATCAAAACATTAAAGGGTGTGAAATCTTTTCTGTAAAAGTTGTTCTCTAAATTATTTATCTCTTTACTGTTTCATGTTGAAACGTTATAACACAGTTTAAGAAACCTTTAGATTATTTGTGAACACAAATGGTGGGTAAAGGGAGTTGTTAGGGGTAACAACAAAGGGCCAGCAAATTTTTAAAAACGTCAGAAGCCTTGGTTTTAAAAGTTTAATTTACCATCATTGGTTTACTACATGATCTTAACTAACTACTACATCCCACAGTCCAAAACATGCATATTAAGTAAAGCTTGGCTTGTGAGTGAAAACATTTGAGCTGATTAAGAAGGGAGGGCGTGATCAAATTGAGAAACCAAAACAAGAAATACTAAAACCTAATCCTAATAATTAACACAAAGAGCAAACAAAAGGCTGATGTGGAACAGAAAACAATGATCCAAAAATATAACAGATACCAAACAAACAATTAAAGGGGCTGGTTATCCAAAAAGCATATTGTGTTCATACTTTTACTCTGTCAACAGTAGGGCTGGTTACCAGTATTAAGGTGTACATCGATTCCAGTAGAGGTGAACATTAATTTAACCCCCTTCACAACTGATTGCAGGCTCTGCCAGAGCAGATAGCCTGACCAACTGACCAGCAAATATTCGCTTATTAGTCTTTCATTGTACATGACGACAGAGCAGAACAGCAAAAAAGGAAACAAGCAGTTGAAAGCTGCTACTAAATTTAATGGGGTTTATTCTAAATGTTTGCTTAAGTCCATGTAAAAAAACAAAAGTATTAATAAATATATGTTATATTAATATCTATATTAACAATTATCAATGTGGTATAAAGTAATACAGTTGAAATATTTTTTTTTAGAGTTTTAGAGTTTTGTTTCGGGTTATTTAAATACTATATAATGAAAGTGTGATGATTTATTCACATTCATCTCACCATAACAATCCCAGAGTGTGCATATAGAAAGGTCACGATATGAAAGGAATAATTATTTATTTTTTATTTAGTTATAGAATTTATTTAGTATTTTCTATAGCATTTCAACTTTTCCACTGTGAAGTACAAGGAATAATCTTTTATCATATTGTATTTTCGTTTATTATGTGGATGACAGGCCTGCCTCACAAAGCAGGACTTTTGTGTTTCAATCTGATTTACAGTGAATTATGGCCTTAAGGATAACACAGTATGCAGAAATTTTCTTTTGACCCAATTTCCATCAAAGATACGGCTACTTCTGATTTAATCTCACATCACCGCTCACCCAACTTTTCTCCTCTATAAGAAATGCCGACTCTGAAGTTTTTCTGTTTGCTTGGCAGCCCTTTGAGTTCATGTTCACAACTCATGAGTAATTGATATGAGCAGCCATTTACAGGCCTGCTGGTATCAAGCGAGATTGTCGGTTAGGCTGTCAGTCTAAACCTGCGTAACCCTAATGAGGAATTACACCCTTTAATCGCTGTAGATGTTGATAGTAATGGTGAGCTACCTGCCAACCCCTGAGCAACCACTGAATACAAAGTTTTAAACATCAGAACTGGCAGTCGACTCAGGGAGCCCTAATGAATCAGTTGTCTTAGAAGAAAAATGCTTTAGTTTCAAATTGTCTGAACTGATTCTGTCTTCTGTGTTTTTGTTAACAAGCAGCCAAAAGAGAATACACAAAAACAGCTTTGAATGCTGAAATACTGGACAGTTTCTTTTTAATCACGGTAGCTGGAGTCACATTAAATAAAAAACACAAAAATGAATATCATTTGTTTGCTATATTTTCCTGTTGTGTATTAGAGCAATAAGCATGTTCACCTTATTAGATTATTAGGAACAAAGCTTGTGATTTATGGGCTGTTACAACATCAGTTTGCTTCTAGCTTCAGAATAATGTGTAAACACTGAGGAAAAACACAACACAGCAAACAACCATATTCATTAATTCTACAACTAAAAAATGCAACATTTCTAAAGGCAAGTTAAGAAAAATCTCTTTTAAAATTCTGTTTTCCGAGGTAATTTCTCTCCCAGCACAAATAAATGGCACATAAAAAGGAAAGGAAGACAAGAGACCAGCAAGCATTTCCAAATGGGGCCCATATGGGTAGAAAAAGGGGAGTGAAATGCCCCCCTAATTTGATTGTCTACATGTTGCATAACAACCACATGTTAGTTACCTTTATAGATTTGATGCAGGACAACTGTGGGTAAAACCTGGGACTGATACGACTACTAGATGTGCACCTACATAGAGCGCCCAAACAGGTTTGCTGTTGTAGGCTGTTGTAGGGGGATCATCCAAGATGCCCAGTGTGATCCCAAGCCACTTAGTACTTATCCTGCTCGGGCAAAATCCACATGGCGCCCAGTTACATATCTGAACTGGGAGTTAATTGAGGGAAGTAAAACTAAAGCTGATGTTGGATTCAGTCATTTAGTTGTTTAGTTGTGTCCACACACTTTTGCTGCACATACCATTGGTACTTTTAGTAGGAATGTGTGAGTGTCAAGTAGAGACGTTCAGCAAGATCAGTTTCTGCAGTTTATATTCCAGCTTGGAAACTCTTTCCAATCCCGGACCCAAAAATTCAATATGGCTGCTGTGGGTAAACACAACCTCTATAAATAAAGATGGTCTTAAAATTATAAATTCCTTAGAAATACATTATTATTAATGTTGGAACAATGTATATAAGTTATCATTGTTTAGTTTAAATCATGTTTATGTCTGAAGTTCTATTATAGTTAGGATGATTTCTAATTCCTATGATTGTTTTTTTAGTGTGAAAAAGTGTTTGTGGAAGGTTAAGGAATGTGGTCTGGAGTGGATCACTCCCTGGACATGACAAGCTTATACCATATATGGGAATGACTACACTTTTAGGTTGAAATCTCTGTAAGAATTGGCTGAACCAATTCCTGCTTTTTGCTTGTAGGAATGTGAGTTGTAAATAAAAGGCTGGTGCAAGGATATTTCCCTTTGTGAGAAGGAAGTCGCTGTTCTGGCAGAGGAATGTCTCACCCTTGCAAGTCAAACTTACTTGGTTCACTTGTGTCTTCTTTTACACTTGTCTGTGTTTATCAGCTTTCTAACTCTATTATTTCTTGGTCCTTCGAGCCGGATCGCTAGAAATCTGCTGCCCGGGGCCCTGGGGTGCGTGTGGGGTTTCAGTCTGCACAGCCTTCAGAACGTCTGGAGAACGAAAATCCTGCACAGTGAATTCTGTGTTGGTAACCGGCGAATTGACCGAAGGGCACCGGGAAGGTGGATCAACGCGTTCCGACAGACAGTGTGAACAAACGCACAGGTAAGACAGAACCAACTAAGTATATAAAGAGAAATACGCAAGCCGGTATGCTCGGAGTTTAACAGAACTGCAGTTTTTGAAAAGGCCTGATAATAAATGGGGGGTGTGTGTATGAATGCAGAATCACATGATTCACTCAGTGAGACAACCCGAAACCTTGCTGGTGTTAACATAAAGTTGTTGGCAGCTGAGATGCGTCATGGGGAATTCTGATTTGGATATTAGGTGCCATCAAATCTCAGTCTAAAACCCCTGCAATCTCCGAGAGTAGAACTCAATGCGGAGAACTGGATCAAAACTAGGTGTTTGATCTAGAAGCCTGTTTTCTGGGAGATGTTGGGGGCCCGTTGAGGAATTCTGTTTTGATTTGATGGTAGGCTGCAAAAATATATATAATAACTATACCTCTGTCATATAAATATATATAAATAGACCGGAGTCCAAATAATAATAATAAACTAGAGTAAATAGGATAAAGCATATATAATAAAGCATAACGAATTAAATAAATAGCGCTAATATAAATTAATAGAAGTAGAACCCAGTTCTTAACAATGGTTTTTAATAGATAAAAAAAAAAAACTCTTAAAATGGGAAACTGCGTCCGGAAGCAGCTCCCGTTAGAAGGAGATGCAAAGTTTATGCACTCAAAAGATCCAGATATAGTAAAAAACCTTGTGAAATGGCAGAAAGATTATATTATTATCGGTTCCTGCTTGTACTCATTAGGTACAGAGACTACAACATAAAGTCAAACTTAACAAAAATGGCTTGTTGAAGCTTATAAGATGAAGAAATGATAGACATTGCAGCAGCATACACGGATAAGCTGAGATCCTCTCCAAGTGCAACAGTATATGTCAGTCTACATGAGATACTAACAACTTACCCTACTGGTATAACATAAAGATCTGAGTGAATATGTGAAACAAACTGACTAATACAATGATGAACGTTTTTCAACAGGTGATGCTCATCCAGGAGGAAGACAGTGGGATGCAGTTTTCTAGGAAATGCAGCTCATTTATTAACAATACATTTTTCTCCGATAGGTGGAAGCTGGAGAAATAACATCACACTGTGTGGAAGTTTTGCTGACTAATCATTGGCTGGATCTATTAAACATTATGTGCACAGACCAAATGACTACGGTTCTGACTGACTTATGAACCTCACTGACCTGACAATGATAACCTGACACTTCTCCAGACTGTCTGGACCCAACAGACAACACCTCCAAGGTGGACCCCACTAACACCACCTTATTGATCCTAGGTGGATGAAAAAAAGAATGGAAGTATTCAAAACAGACCTATTGGAAACAAAAAGGGTTATAAGAAAACAATGTGCATTTTAAGAATATAAAAAGAAAATTATATTGAAATTTTTGCAAATTAAATTGCTCTGATAGAGAAGTAAGTAAGTAAGTAAAATTCCCTTGTATAGCACATTGCAGGCAGGGCAGTTAAAATCAAAGTGCTTCACATTATAAAAACACAAAATCCTAAAAACCATCAAGGGGATATTCATGACAGTCATGAAGGAAACGTCAGTGTGTGAATGTGTGTGAATGGGAATGACTGATTTCATTATAGAGCATCTTTGAGGGACCTTAAAAGCGCTAATAAAGGTCTGATATTCTGATGATCATTGCCGAACTTTAATCTCAATTAGGTTTCCAGAATTTTTCCAAAATCATATAAAGATAGCAAAGGTTCTACCTGTATTAAAATACTGATAAACATAAGAAAGCTCTTTGACCTGTCTTCAAATTTTCACAATTATTTTACAGAGTAATCAAACTTTTATGTGGCCAATGTCTGTCCATTTTGTTTGTCTGTTTTTTTGAAATGAATGTTTGTTTAATGTTATGGAAAATGAGGGTATATGTGCATGATAATAATTAAAGACTACAGTAATATTAGGTCAGTTCTTTGTGGTAAAACAAAAGGATTTTAACAGATGTTTGGACTTTTTCCAGTCAGGTTCAGAATGATCAAATTAGACTCAAATTTAACACAAGATGAAATGTTCCTTAACAGAATTACTGGACTGGACTGAAATGGAGAAAACTTTAGTTAATTGAAACAAACTTTATTTACTTCAAATAAATACAAAGTGTAATTCAAAGGGAAGAACTATAGCTGACTGAAACTAAGGGTGTGTTTATAAAACTGGGTATATGCCCTTCTAAACTGATAAAGAGTGATTTTTTTTCAGACCTAATGAAACATAAACTAAACTAACCAAATATAGTGACCTCATTCTTAAATATAACGAGGACTTACTGCATTTAAAGAAAAGGCTAGATTAGATTAGATGCATCTAAAAAAAAGCTAGATTATAATATATTATTCAGAGCTGTTATAATCTTGCTGATGAATATCAACAAAGATTGTTATGGAACCAGATGATTAAAAGAGAGCAACTTTATCATGGCCACACAGAAACATTTGTAGGAAAGATCCAATTTAATTTAACTTAACCCTATCCATTATGGGCTGCACGGTGACGCAGTTGGTAGCACTGTTGCCTTGCAGCAAGAAGGTCCTGGGTTCGATTCCTGGCCGGGGGTCTTTCTGCATGGAGTTTGCATGTTCTCCCCGTGCATATGTGGGTTCTCACCGGGTACTCCGGCTTCGTCCCACAGTCCAAAAACATGATTGTTAGGTTAACTGGTCTCCCTAAATTGCCCTTAGGTGTGTGAATGAGTGTGTGCATGAACACATGGTTGTTTGTGTGTTGCCCTGCGATGGACTGGCGACCTGTCCAGGGTGGACCCCACCTTTTGCCCGTAGACTGCTGGAGATAGGCACCAGCTCCCCCTGACTTGGTTCACTTGTTTCTTATTTTACACTGGTCTGTGTTTATCAGCTTTCTAACTCTATCAATTAATTATTATTATTTGCATAATTTAAAATAAATGCAATGGTTTAAAAATGAATTTCACTAAAATGAAAATCAATATAATGGTTTGAAACTTAATTCGTTTGCTTTGAAAATTTATTTAATTGTATTGAAAATTCAGAGTATTTCAACACAGATTCACAGATTTACGTTTCAAATCAGGTTAAACATCCTTGATGGCATTTTGAGCTGGAGCAGTGGAGCATACATGAGCTTGGCGGATGTCAATCACCAAGTCAAATGACCATCTATAAGAAGCATTATGTAAACAAATGACCATCTAACTGTAACACTTATGCTACCTATAGCTATTAGCTAAAGATGCCATATTAGCACAGTGTGCCACCGGTGTTACCTCTGCGTTTCCCCATTGATTTGTTTGACAAAGAGAATGACATCCGCCAAGCACTCTCCACTACTCCAGCTCAAAATGCCATAAAGGAGGTTTTTCCTGATCTGAAACGTAAATTTTATTTCAAATTTAGCAAATACAGATTCAGGCTGAGCAATTAAAATTCTGTTTCTGATGGCACAAGTTTCTGCCCATATATTTGCTCAAAGTGATTTTGTACATCATATATGTGTCCTTATTTTATTTTTTAATTCCCTTAACACAGCCTTGAGAGTTAAACAAAACCTAATGAAAACAAGTGCAGATCGCTGTCTTATGGTCAGTTAGCTGGCTGCATGTTTACCCTATGCTTTTGCTAGCATTAGAGCACAGATAGACACAGCACTATTCTGCCTTTCTATGTCATATTCTGTAGGTTTTTTTGAGTATATGCAAACTTTTGAAGTAAAATCAAAATAAAAGCAGTTATGCTAACTTTTACTCTGACTTTTACTCTGATGTATCTGACAAAATAAAAGTGTTTTTTTTTTTTCTCAAAGCAGAAGGACAGATGTATGGACTTCATTTTTAAAGTAGGAAAAACTGTTTTCAAGCCATGTTATTTCTTAAAAAAAGCTCAGACTGTTTTAATTATCTTAATAATACGTACATGTTTTTCTATGCTACTTGTGAGGGTGTAGTGTCTGCAGGGTTGTCTTCAGGAATTCCTCTATGATTTCTCTGGACTAGGGCACTGATCTGTACCTTGTGACAAGGGGCTTGGTTTGAAATAAAACCCTCCTCTGTTCAACTAAGTCTGCCAGCTGAGTGTTTTTCTGGAGCATCCTCACATCTGCAGTTTGAAGGCCACCAAACCATCATACATGACAATGGCTATGGCAAAATGCTGTGTGCTTTGTGCACTGGTTTCAGTTCTCCCTGTCTGAACTTTCTCCCTTAGTTTACAAGACAGCATCCTGAGAGGAGGAGATGGTTGTTGATTGGTGTTGGGGGAAAGATTCATTTTGATGCAGTTGGTCGTGGCAGATGGCCTCTCACACTGATCCAGGTTCTGCGATCAGTGTGTCTGATGTTTCCTCCTGTTTAAAGGGAGTTTTCTTTCCACTGTCACCACATGCTTGCACAGTATGAGGAGTTGAAGCAAGCAACTTCATGCAATCGGCTGAGTTTTGTTAAATAGAAAGTTTTTCCAATCCACATAATAAACTGAACTTGACTGCATTTTTTTATAATGAGGATTGAAATGGAATGTAGCTAATTGAGTTTGAACCTGTCTTTGACTTTGTGTGATTAAATTAAATTCTTCTAGATATTTATGTATATAAACTGAATCTCTTTGTCTTATGAAGTACCTCAAGACGACATTTTTTGCAAATCAGCTATATAAAAATGTACAAAATCTAATTAAATTAAATTAAATGTTCGATGCCATTAATTTTGATGAAATAATGAGGTGATACAGTGTATGCATCACATAGTTGACACTGATCCGTGCATATGTGTCCAGTATGCCCTTAAGTCTCTGATTATATGCTCATGTTGTTTTGGTGGTCCAGTAAAGTCGGCTCTATGCCTGCCACATCCTACTTGACCCCGGACCTCACTGCATGTCATTGGTCACAGCTACACCTGACCCTGAAACGAACTTTGTATTTTTTATATACAGCTGTAAATGTTTTTAGTTAAAGAATATCAATAACATATGAATTTAATGTAACAGCCATCTCTGTGTTACTGCCTTCATGCTGTTAGGTAAACTGTTTAAAACTTTTGTAATCATCTTTATTTACTTTGTTTGGAACCTTTTAGCCCAGTCGGGCTGATGCTCCTCATCTACTGACAGAACAATAGTGTAGAACAGTTCTGCTGGGTCTCCTCTTATTCTGACCCTAATCCTTGTTGTCATACAACCTATGAGATCAGAGAATAAAAAGAGCCTCAGGGGGGTTTATGAGTGTGATAAAATGAAAGAGGAATCTAATAAGTGTTGTGATTATCTTTGAAATTGATCCGTGGCTCGCAGAGCAGCAGAGGGTTTGTGGAAAACAGAAGCAATTTAATTTACCCTCTTTGAGTCTATTTATGGGGACCTCCTGCTTTGTTTTTAACTGTTTCTATGAAGCCATTATACATTGATCACAGATTACTACTTTGTTTTCATCTTATTTCATCAAATAAAAATGCTATAGTCAAAAACAAAAAATCTTGTTTTGTAATATTGCTGACTTCTAATCTAGAGTTGACAGAGAATTGGTTAAACTTTCTTTTCTTCAAAACATTTCAAATAGTTTCTTTTATTAATGTTGTTTTCCAAGATTAAAGTTATCTGATCAGTTCATATATGCCCTGAACTTAAAATCAGAGATGAGAAAGTGCTAATAATTAGAATTTTATGAATTTTTTGTTTAAAGATTAAACTGTATGAGCCCTTATAACGCCATACCAAGGTGCACAAATACATCACACCTCTTAATACTGGTACATTTACCGGTCACAAAAAAAACCTGATAGATTGCCAGTCACATGGCAGCAGTTCAATGCATTTAGGCATCCAGATGTGGTAAATACAGTTTGCTAAAGTTTAAAGTGAGCATCAGAATCGGGAAGAAAGGGGCATTAACTTTGGCCTGGCATGGTTTTCGCACCAGACAAGATGCTCTGGGCTTTTCAGGAACTGTTGTTTTTTTTGGACATAATGTCCTGTTGACCTCAAAGGTCAGAGGAGAATGGGCTGACTTGTTCCAGTTAATAGAAAAACAACAGCAGCTCAAATAACTACTCATTACCAAAAATCTCTGAATGCACAACATGTCATCCTTGAAGCAGATTGACCACAGCAGAAGAAGACCGAGCCAGGTAGTACTTCTGTCAACTATGAGCAGGAAGATGAGGGTTAAACTCACACAGGATTGTGAACTTATTTATAAAATGTCCGAAGCTGAAATAATTTCAAGTTGTTTCTTGAACATGACAACGTTCTTCAACCGCTTTCAGTGTCACAAGATCTCAATCATATAAGATGTGGTGGAATGGAAGATACACATCATGGAAATCTGCATTCATTTTAAAATCCTATCGGGTCAATATGGACCAAACCTACGAAGAATGTTTCTGACACCTTGTTCAATCAATGCCATGAAGAAATAAGGCAGTTCTAAAGAAAAAACAGAAAAACACCTTGCTAGTACCTGGTTGGACCCAGGTACTAGCAAGATGTACCAAAGAAAGTGACCGTTGAGTTTATACACCATGTTTGTTGGACTCCATGCAGTCATTTTCATTGTTAAATGAAACATAAAATAGACAAATATTTTTTTTAAAGTAATGACATTTAAAATTGTATTTGCCATTTTCTTTTCTCTTGTCTTATCTTTACACGCTGACCTTCCTCTAGCATGGTCTGATGCTTTCTGCAAGGCAGACAGCTCAAAAAGAGTGACAATTCTGGCCACTTGACCAGCAGATTGGAGAAGGTCATGGTTTAAAATGCCATCTAAGCCTCAGAGCTACAACTGACATTCTGCTTTAAGCAAAAAGCGGTTGCTAACCTCAAATGCCACATGGCAGTTGGAAGAACATTCACAGTGTCATCGTTGTTATTCTCTGTGACTGATTGCTATTTAATACACAGCTTGCAATTTTGAAGTTTGACACTTAAATAATTCTTGCACTGCCATCAGTTAAATCTCAGAACAGTGACAAGCACCAAAGATAATCCAGGCTTTTTCCTTGTAAGTTAGTGTGTAAAACATCTTTATCAACCTGTTTTTGTGGATAAAATAAATCTATGTGGCAGCTGATGTTTATCTTCACTTGCCTTATTTTCCCTTATACTGTGGGTGTTTATAATATGTTCCTGAGAAAACTCAGAAAACTTAAGAAAGCTTGACATCTTGCAGCCTTGAAAATGCTAAAGGCAAATTTCTAAATACAGTTTTACCCAATGCTCTGGTGATGGCCATGTCCGCCTGTTGGTTGCAACTAATATATGACATTTGTGAATAAATAAATTCTGCTTTGGAGACCTCTTGCCATTTTTTTCTCCATTGCCCTGAGCCGGCTCAAGTGTTTAGGTTTGATCTCACCATTATGGGATGTTTATTCCCATGCTGCCTCCTGAACAGGGGGGTGTTTTAAAGTTACTGTAGTTTTAGCAGTGTGTTGGTTTGTTCATCTCTTTCGTAAACTGTCCATCTCTGATGCAAATGCAAAAAAAGTTGCTGAGCTTTTCTGCCAATCCAGTGGAACTGCCCCCAATGTCCACGCGATGCTGCAGAATCTTGTTAACCAACACAACCCTACAACATCCAGAGCCTTAAGGCGAATCTTATCCACCCCCGGGGCCTTACCACCAAGGAGCTTTTTAATCATCTTGGTGACCTCAGCACCAGAGATTGGAGAGCCCGCCCCAAGGTCCCCAGGCTCCGCTTCCTCAGTGGAAGACGTGCCAGTGGGATTGAGGAGGTCTTTGAAGTACTCTGCCCACCGACCCACGGCATCCCGTATTGAGGTCAGCAGCACACACTCCCCACTGTAAACAGTGTTTGTGGTGTACATGTTTGAAGGTGGGAGTTGAAGCTCTGCCTCATTGGAGACTCCGCCAGGCGTTCCCAACAGACCCTCAAGATTCATTGTGGTCTGTCAGGTCTGACCGGCATCTTCCCCCACCATCGGAGCCAGCTCACCACTAGTTAGTAGTCAGTAGAAAGCTCTGCTCCCCTCTTCACCTGAGTGTCCAAGACATGGGGCCTCAGATCAGATGAGACGACAACAAAGTCGATCATCGAACTGCGGCCTAGGGTGTCCTGGTGCCAAGAGCACATATGGACACTCTTATGCTTTGCTAATCCATGATGAGCACAGAAGTCCAATAACAAGACACGACTCAGGTTCAGAACGGGAGGGCCAACCTCCCAACCACACCCCTCCAGGTCTCATTGTCATTGCCAACATGAGCATTGAAGTCCCCATGCAGAACAAGGGAGTCCCCCGGAGGGGCGCTCTCCAACAACTCCCTCCCAGGACTACAAAAAGGGTGTGTAGTTTGAACTGCCGTTTGGTGCATAAGCACAAACAGTAGAACCCGTCCCCCCACCCATAGACAGAGGGAGGCTACCCTCTCGTTCACTGGGGTTAACCCCAACGTACAGGCAACAACATGGGGGGCAACAAGTATGCCCAGCCCAGGTCAGCGCCTCTCACCAAGGGCAACTTCAGAGTGGAAGAGTGTCCAACCCCTCTCAAGGAGACTGGTTCCAGAGCCAGAGCTTAGCGTCAAGGTGAGGCAGACTATTTCTTGCTGGAAACTCTCTACCTCGCATACCAACTCAGGCTCCTTCCCCACCAGAGAGGAGACATTCCACGTCCCAAGAGCCAGCCTCTGCAGCCGAGGATCAGACCGCCAAGGCCTCCACCTTCAGCCGCCAGCCATACCACATTGCACCTGACCCCTTTGGCCCTTCCCACGGGTGGTGAGCCCATCAGAAGGGGGACCCATGTTTCCTCTTCGGGCTGTGCCCGGCCGGGCTCCATGGGTGAAAGCCCGGCCACCAGGCGCTTGCCAGCGTTATCTCACCTCCAGGACTGGCTCCAGAGTGGGGCCTCAGTCACCCTCGTCCAGCCAAGGGAACACTTCCATCTATGGTAATCGTCATAAGGGGTCTGTGGGCTGTGTTGTCTCTGATTCATCACCTAGGACCTGTTTGCCTTGGGTGACCTTACCAGGGGCATAGAGCCCCTGACAACATAGCTCCTAGGATCATTGGGACACTCAAAACCCTCCACCACGGTAGGGTGGCAGCCCAGGGAGGGGTAGAAAATGATGTTCCCAAGCTATATTCTGAAGTCTTCATCAATGAATAGTCTGAGAAGATGCACAACTTCATCCCAGCCATGTGTTGAAGTGGAAACCGGAAGCAATTTCTAATATTCCGAGATACAAGGTGTTTAATTTTCAAAAAAAAAGTAGATAGATAGTAATCATCTAGACAAACAACAGTTATGGAACCATATAATCCTCTTCAATTAGTACTTTTGGCAAAAAAAAAAAAAAAAAATTCTAACACCTACACGAGTCATTTACTAAATTTCAAGTTCTGTAGGAATTGCTTTTTGTTCATACTGTAGTTGGATTTTATTTTCCTAACCCTAACCAAGGGTTTTTGAGTCAGACTAAGAAGATATGTGGCTAACTTGAACCAAATATAATCTAGAATTATAGATAAAATAACACATGCCCAAATTATTAGTCTTAAGCCACTTGAATAAAGAAGCTAACAGTTACTCCTGTGCAGTCCACCGGTCCTCCACTTCAGTCCTACAAGGGGCTGTTGGATCTGGTGTCCTCACTAATCTAAACAGTAAGAGGGATCAGAAACTGTGTTTTAAAGAATCTGTTATCAGGGTAGAATAATTCCGTCCTACCCCGCCTCCCGGCCATAGACTGCTGGAGATAGGCACCAGCTTCCCTGTCACCCACTATGGAAGAAGCGGTATAGAAAATGACTGACTGACTGAATAAAGATTTTACAAATCTGAAACTGTTTTAATGTCTTTTTTGATCTAGAATAATCCAGTTCAAGTTCAGTATTTTAGGTTTTGAATGAGAGATGATTGAATGCAGTTCAAAATGCCTAAAATAAGTGAAATAGTTGCAGTAAGCTGGATAGTAGCTGCTGATCGCAAGCCAACATCAACTGCTTATACCTGTCAAAAATTTTCTCTTTTTGTGTTTTCTGAAATGAAACAACAGTTCAATAAATCAGAAACTGTGTTTTAGAAAATCTAAACAAAATAATTTAGCTCAGATTTGGCCACTATAAGGGCTTTAGATTTTAGAATATTAATAGTAAGTGGCAACTGGAAAGCTAGCCTTAAAATAGTCAACAATATATTCCTAGAGAGATTTTTAAATATTTTCTTCACTTTTTCATTGTTAAGTTTCTTTCTTCCAGATGTTCAAAATGCTGTCACTCCAATGATTTAAGAGTGCTTGGGGATGATTACTGCTAACTTAGTCAGATGAAGTCATGCTAACTGCTAAGTGCTTTGTGATACAGAATAACTTCAGAAATATTGTGGAGTGGAATAACATGCTGACATTTTGTTACACCTTTACTAAATACACAAGGAAGCTAAACCACCCAGAAAAACACTGCAATATTGATCTAGCAACACTTAAACAACTGCTGCTCATACAGTTGGTGGAAGACCAGTGCAACACCAGTTAGAAAGGGGGGTAACAATTGGTGTTGTTTCTGTGGTGCGGCCATGTAACTTCAACATTATGTGTGATACACTGCAGTAAAACATTTATTTATTTTGTTTTTGCTTTTTTTCTCTTTTGGTTGGCAGAAGGCAAAAACAAAAAGAGTACATTTAAAAGGTAGTTTTCAAATGATGATTTCATTTATTAAGTGAAAAGGCTAGACAACACTGCCTTATACAAAACTACAGTCTCACTCTAGTTCACTGAAAGATCTCAAAAAGAAACACTTCATTCTCTGATCTGAGAAAGCAGATGAAAAACAAAGTTACTGACTGCTGGATTGAGTTGTAAGGCCATTTTTAGGGCTTTGGTATGCCAAATAACCACTGTGGGAGACAATATCCACAAATAAAGAAAAGATAGAACAGTGGATAACCTTATCAGGAGTGGTTGACCAACCAGAATTACTCCAAGAGCTCAGCAAAGACTCAATGAGGTGACCAGAAAAGAACCCTGAGCAACACATGAGGCTCTGAAGCCATCAGTCAAGGTCACTTTAGGTCAGAGTTCATGATTTAACAACAACAAAGAGAGTCTGGGCAAAAACGGCATCCATGGGAGAGTTTAAAGGCCAAAACCACTGTTGACCCTGTGTTACTTTTGCCAAAGCACACCTTTATGACCCCAAAAACGTCTAGCAAAATATTCTGTAGGTTGATGAGACAAAGTTGAATGTTTTGGGAATTGTATGTTGTGTTACATTTGGTGTAAAACTAACACAATATTTCGGAAAACGAACGTTATAAAAACGTTCGTTTTCCAGGACCTGAAAGACTTGCTGTAAGTGAAAGAATCATGAATTTTGCTCTGCACCAGAAAATCCTGAAGGAGAAAATCAGGCCACCAGCTTGTTGTGACCTTAAGCTTGAGCACACTTTGGCCTTGCAAGAGGATAATTGCATAAGTACACCAGCAAGTGCAACTCTAAATGGCTCTAATAAACAAAAAAGTGACCTAGATAAAGTCCCAACTTAAATTTTATTGGGATTCTGTGACATTATGTTCGACAACGCTTCAGGGTGGCTGAGTTCAAACAGTTCTGCAAACTAAAGTAGGAGGAAAATCCGTTGCAGTGATACTTAAAACTCATCACCAGTTATCACAACCACCTGATGGTAAGTGATAGCAGTCATATTTTTACACAAGGTCAGGTTGATTAGCTTTTTTTTACTCAGGTAATCTATATTTTATCTGTCCGTTATTTAAATGTGTTTGATGCTCTGAAACATTTAAGTGTCAAAAAAAAAAGCAAAACGGGGGTAAATACTTATTCACACAACTGTATATAACAATGCAATTATGTTATTCTTTTAGTAATTTTTGTTCTTCTCTATAAGGGCGATAAAGATCATCTCTGACCTTCAGTCCTTTTTGTCCATGTTTCCAACCAGAAAGAAATGACTCTATACAAGTTCCAGTATTGAAGATATATTTCTCTGTTATTGTGTGACCAAGAAAACAAGTTTTGGGTAGTTTCACCCATCTTTGCTTTACAGCAGGACATTTTCAGGCGTTTGATTTATACATTTTTTAAATTAGGCTTTTTCAGTCATTTCTGAGCTGGAATGTCAGATTGGCTTGTCTGTCTGTACTGAGATGAGCTGCAGTATGCTTCAGACAGCCCTGACAGCTTGTTATCCATTCGGCTCTCAGCTAATCTCACAGCTACTCTTTTATCTGAGTAAAATATTACTGTTTTTAATTGTCATACCTGGTCAAATTCTCAACAGAGCATGACTCTGCTAAATGGTTTTCAGAGGATTTTTGTTATCAATAGAAAATGGAATTTTAGTCTGTTTTGTAGTAAAACAATGATTATGCATCGGATTTCATTCATGTGTTATAAGACCTTTTTTATTTGGTTTGGGTTTTAATTTCATTGATGTTTTAATTTATTTCAATGATCCTTTCTTCCTGTTTTTACTCCCATTTTCACTGGGTGTTTGTGTCTAGACAGAAATCCTTCTGAGTCCCATTAAACAGGCTGAAATAAGGAGATCAAAGCTATGACTAAGAGCTGGACAGTACCGCCAGTCAATAAAGTGCTTCAGATTCACCACTGCCTACCTCTGGATGAGCCTGATGAAGCCATTATCTGAAGTCAAACATGAGACAGCAGACAGTTTCTGCCAAGTGCAGCCTGAAGCTTTGTTATTGACACAATCAATACTTTGGGATCAGCCCTCTCACTGCTGCTCAGGTCAGTGGTGGAGGATGAGATGGTGATGAAGGTTGGAAGAAAACAGTGGGGTTTTTGAAGGTATGCATAAATAAAGTTTCTTTTCTGAACTGGAGAAATGAAGTTTGATCTTGTAGCTCCACTCTCTCCAAACCCTAAATGGAGACTTTGGTGCTACACTACCCTTTTTCTTTAGTGCCATGTTTCATGTTATAGCAGTGACATTTTTTTGTTTGTTTTGTTTTGTAGTTTTAGCTTTTTTTTCTTGTTCCTTGGTGGTAACCAACATTTGAACACTTCTTCAGGGATGTTCCTGGAATCATTGATTCAGATCTCAGTACAGCCTCCTTCTTTCTTCAAAGATTCTCCACCTTTTGTCCTCTAAATTCCTGATCTGGTGGTAGAGTGTAGAACAATTACAAACATTTCATTGCTTTCTAACATTATTGGGAAAAGTATAAAATATACATATTTACAGTGCTACAGTGCTGATATTTGTTCAGAGCTCCTATATTTTTCTGAAATGCCAGATATGAATTTGTGTATAAAATCCTGACTGATGATAATCCACTTTCTTCTTAGAGTTTAGAGATAATCCCAGTTGGAATTGGGTGCTGATGGCAGCATCATTCTGTGGGGTGGATTGCTAATGTTGATGTAGCTCTGCACCTGCACTGGTGGAAACATGACTGGTGACCCTGCAGGAGGAGATGGTCCTGATGCTTCTTCTCCACAGCTGAAGCTCTCAGCTTGAAGTTGTTGATGCAAAAAACTGCTCTACGGGTGCAGTTTTCTGTATTGTCAAGAGCAGTTTCCTTAATGTGAAGCCATTTCAATGCTTCATTTTTAATGTGTTTAAGGGTTGGTGGCAAAATGCAGAACAAGTAAAAATAAAATGTAAAAAATAACTCATCTGACACCAAACATGTTTGCACTGAAAAATTAAAGGTTATGTTCCGATGGACTTACAATTAATCTACAGGCATTATAGCAGCAACATTTAAATTTCTTGAAGCTGACTTTTCATAATACTGCATATAAATCCTGACTGTCCACCTGACATGCTCAGCAAAGCAAAATGGAGAATACAATCATTCGGCTCCAGCTATGAAGTATCAAGTGCTTTAATTGTAGCTATATGGGTATGTTTAACATTCCTGACAGATATGAAACACTGACAACCATTAATTAAAAAGAAGCAACCAGTAGAGATGATAGGATACTGCCAGTGTTGCTTAATGGGATAAAACTGTTGTTGCCTGATTTTACTGGTGCCGACCTTGATCCATCTCAGCCCTGTAGGCTCATCTGCTTCAGTCAGATAATTGCTGTTGAAGGCTAATTCACCCTGCTGTGTCACCAGAGAAGCACATCATCCCGATATGATTTAACAAGTAGACAAAACCAAGTCCAACTCTGACAATGTTTGATAGGAGTCTGACTATACTGCAGGAGAGCTAACAGGGAGACAGACCTAGAAGGTGGCAGAGTACACGAGGCACTCTGGAATAGTGGGTGGAATTATGTTCAAAGTTTAGACAGAAATAAGTGGCTGGTCTCCCTGTTGTGTTTCAGCTCAGCTGCAGAAGTGTCTCAGAATGACAATATTCAGGGGGCTCTTTGTGGCTCTGACTGATGCCTTCATTCAGGCAACTTGGCTTCTCCTAGAAATATGTTAAAGCATTAGAGTATTAGCAAAATTAGCTTTTTTGTATTGTTATTGTTCCACAGTGACAGATTTAGAGAAGACAAATTTCTTGAAGTGAGCAAAATACACTTTAAAGCAGCTCAAAAAAGCTAGAGTCCTGTTCTGATGATCTGCACTAATAGGTGAGGAGACTGCTGTAGTCATGGCATTTTATTTTCATTTGGATAAAAAAACTAATTACAGAGAAACTATCAACAGATTTTTTTTCTTTTAGCTTAAAAATGTAACTATTTTGATAAAAATTGATGTTGTCATAATGGTGGCAAAAAGCTTTCTAAACAGGCTAAAAACAATCTGTGACCATGAACATTCACACCTCTAACCACTCTTTGAATAAATTATTTAAATTTTGCAACTTCCTCAAGTGTAACTTTTTAACAAGGTGCAAAACAAATTTTTCCCGTCATGACATTTAAAGACCAAGAGCGTCAAAAATAGAAGCTCTCCATACTGCTCCTTTATTCATCTGGTGTTGTGGCAAGCCTACTCTGCAACACGAGCTGCTGCTTTCAACCTTCCACAGCCTTTCATCTTGCATGGAAAATTGAGTTCTCCCATGTTTATCCCTGATTCGAAGAGTATGACGAGTCAGGGTACAGCGAGGGTATAAGGGAAGGAGGATGCAGAGCAGCAGACAAAGGAGCAGGATAGATCTGAAGGTAGTCTTTAACCGACAAAGACCCCTGCTTACCGCATATCTGTGACATTAGGGATTAGTGGCTGAGAGACAGAGCTCTGCCTTCGCTCGGTAATTTCTGCCGTCCTAAAATCACTCACTCAGCCTCGTTGTCTCCTTCTCCCTCCTCCTCAGCCTGAACTTTAATTAGTTTTAGCATGAATTGAATGAATGAAAACTTCTCCTTTCTGCAGGTGATAAAGCATTAACTTCCAGTGAGCTTAGTGGAGGTTAACAGAGTTGAGGTTAAGTGTGGACTGCTGGGAGTTTGGATCAGCCAGTAGAACCGGAGCTGGAGAAAACATGGATAGTATGGATGACTAGAAACTTAAACAGAAAGGGTTTCACTTATTTAAGATTTAATTGAAATGGGACGAACCAGAAAAAAAACATGTAATTAAAAAATGTTGAATCCAAAGCAATTCCAGATCTGTTACAGTAAGAAATGTCCAACTAACAGTTTATGTGTTGACGTCCAGCTCAACAAGGTTGAGTAATGTCTTTGTGACAAAATAGCCATCTGGACATAACTGCCTATTCATTAATTATGCAAAACAGAGCTAATCAGAAGTTATGGGGTTCTTAATGACAGTCTTTACAGCAAAGCCATGGAACAGGTGAGCAGAAGCAGCTTGGCACCTGGTCATTCCACCACGTACGGTTTGGAGGAGAAAACTGCAAACTGACATAATGAGGTTGACAAACTGTCAGCGATTAATGAATGCTGCTGAAATCGAGTTAATTGTCTCACAGGTGTCCTCGAGCTGCTACATTTCATCTCATCAAAGTGTCACTAATTTTAGATAAAACTGGCTTTAAAGCACGCCAGCTGCACACAATCTTTGATATTTTCACTCCAGCCATAGATAACTGTAAAAACCTATTTATGTCTGCATATTCTTTTTAGTCACAGCTCCTGCAACATAATTATTGGGTTTGCAACACAATAAAATATTTGGCTTCATATCTCTTTTCTATGACCCCATCTATGGGGCAGATTAGTGAAGAATATATTTTTTGCAGTTATAAATATCTAAAAAGAACAAATAGAGAATGTTTACCAAATTATTTCTTATAGTAAATTATAAAGGCATTTTTATGAATTATTCTGAGATTTTATGTCCATTCATCTGTAGGAAGGAAACCTAATCATCCCTACTGTCAGAAACATTCCCCAACTCCCCCTGATGGATCACAAAGTTTTCCAGTCCAGATGGGATATATGTACAGTCCCTCCAGCAAGTCCTGGGTCTACCCCAGGGTCTCCTCCTGGTGGGCATCCTAATTAAATGCCTGAACCATGGTCAACAGCTGACTGCTGATGTAGCTAATTTGATGGGTCCATGTCTGGGGAAATCCTGTGACTTTTTGTGACAGAAGCCAAGACACAGGAGGTTTCCCAAATCCTATGGTTGTTTGTCTTGTAGATCCGTAAAGCGCTTAAATCACCCTTCCCTCAGGCCAGTTTACCCTGACAGACCCTACCATTATCACAGGGGTGCCTAAACACCCTTCACCATTTTACCATATCGATTTTGCAGAGGTGATTTTTCTTCTGTCTTGTATACCCAATTATCCTTAGCAGGGTCATAGGGCGCTGACACCTATCTCTAGCAGTCAAAGGGTAGGAGACAGCATACACCCTGGAAATGCCACCAGTCCATCTTAAGGCAACAGAGACACAGAGCAATGTCAGTCGTGGACACAGAAATGCTCGCACATGAAGTTAATTTAGAGTGGTGATTTTATGTGAGACAGTGTACATATCCCCTGCTATCAATGGGACAAATAGTGAGACATCCCCTATCAAATGTATTGGAGAAAATGATCATCATTGTGACCACAGCTAAAAAAACAGGAGTTTTGTTTGTGTGCTGCTCTAGAGCATGCGGGTGTGTGTTGACAAAGATGGAAAGCTCTCAGCAATGACCTTGCAGCGTTATATTATTCTTTTAGTCTACAGTTGGAATGATTGTAAAGGAGTGGAAATGAAATACATTTACCAACCAACAAACACAGCATTCCAGCACAAAGCCCTGATAACAGGCATCAAGCACGGTGATGGAGGGCTGATGACTGGGGCAGTTTTAGCAGACACATAACTTTTTTTCTATTTTCAGTATATTGACTCCATATAAGTATTTTAGTCTGGAAAAAAATGCCAAGCACTAAAATTCTAGGGAATTACATAGTTTCGAAATTTTGAGTATGCACTTCAGTATTTGTTTTACAAACTTTTCTGTTTTGGATTTTCTATTTAGGACTTGGAATTCTCTGATTTTGATGTTTTATTGAATAATTCACTGAGCGCTGGAAAATGTTACTGCGGTTACTTTGAAATCTCATTTATTTGTTTCTGCTGCCAATCAGGATATTTTCTATGTACAATACATGCATCTATTAATCCATTTTCTATACCCGCCTCTTCTGTACAGGGTAGCGGGGGAGAGGCGGAGTACACCCTGGACAGGTCACCATTCCATCTCAGGGCAACACAGAGACACACAGGACAAACAACCATGCACACCTAAGGGAAACTGAGACAACAGTCATGCTTTTTGGAGGAACCTGGAGAGAACACACGCATGCACAGGGAGAACATGCAAACTTTGTGCAGAAAGACCGCCGGCTGGGAGTCAAACCAGGCCCTTCTTCCTGCAAAGCAACAGTACTACCAAGTGTGCCAGCGTGCAGTCTGTAATAATACATTGATATTCCTCTGACCTGAGCCAATAGGAATCAGAAATGTAACTGAAAGGACCGATTGGTGCCTAAAAGAGCACATACGAGGCGTTGGTTGATAGGGCTTCGTAATATAAATGTATGCCTAAGATAAAATAATGTGTTTGTTTGAACAGCACTAAAGGAAACACAGCATTGAAAGTCTCTGTTTTTTTTTTCAGGCCTGGGCCACCAACTGAGCAAATTAATCCGTCAGATTCTGGGAATAACAAGACTAAGGGAACTTTAATTCACAGCGGACCTGAAAAATTAGTTCACTGAAAAAACAAACTAGAACACTGATGGAGGATTTATTTGACATAAAGTTAGGACAGTGATGAGTCTGCATACAGACAAGAGGTGGGTCGGCTGGTAAACTGGTGTGGTCAGAACCACCTGGAACTTAACCCACTCAAGACTGTGGAGATGATGGTGGGCTTTTAGAGAACACCACCCCCACACACCCCCCTCACCATCCTCAACAACACTGTGTCTGCTGTGGATAATTTCCGGTTCCTAGGAACCACCATTTATCAGAACCTGAAATGGTCTTCACACATAGACGATGTTCAGAAGAAGGCCCAGCAGAGACTGAACTTTCTGAGGCAACTCAAGAAGTACAACCTTCCACAGGAGCAGCTGGTCATCTTCTACACTCCCATCATTCAGTCTGTCCTGTCTTCATCCATCTCAGTGTTGTTTGGCTCATCCACAAAACAGGACAGGTCCAGACTGCAACAAACAATCAGGTCTGCAGAGAGAATCATCAGGGCTGACCTTTTCTCTATCCAGGACTTAATGTATACAGGTCTAGGATAAGGAAAGGAGTCAAATTCGTCTGTACAAACCTGGCAATAAAGCTGATGTGAATTTTGATATTTTCAGTGTTACCATTTTAGTTCATCCCATTGTTTACTTAGTTAATTGTGTATATTTAGATATTCTGTTAGATTTCCTTCATGTGTTCCCCTCTGTCTGATCCTGCTCATTATTCTTCTCTCCTTCTGTCTCTCTCTCACCTTTGGTTTCAGCTGTTCTTTGCGTCCTCCTGTAAGGAATATTAATCTGACAATGTTATTTAATATTAATATTTTATCAAATAATATTTCGGTCTGTTAAGGGTTGTCCTGTGAATACCAGCCCAGTAAGGCGTTGGTATTAGGACAAAATGGAAAGGTGTGAGCCAAGCTCTGACATTATTGAACAGCAAAACTCTGCACAGACATGGAATGAATTCACACAATTTCTTACATATACATAATACAAGAATTTATCAACAAAAATAAGTCAACTCAAAGTCAAACATATTTCAATCAACAAACTCTTTACTATGCTAAAACAATCCAACTAAACTACCAAGCAGAATTAAAGAATAACGAAGACTAATGGGCTATTTACAATATAAACAAGTTGATTAAAGATGGTTGAAAATCATGACCAAAAGTGTGATGCAACATTACCATGCAATGTTTATGTTTGAGAACCAAGGATTATCTTGAGGAATCTAGAAATGAAGTTAAGTTAGTCTTGGAACCAACTTAGGCAATAATCAGCAAACATTTAGACAACCATTCACAATGCAAGATCAGATAAAATATTATTTTAATAAAATAATGTTTTAAAGAATGATCTGCTGAATAAAACCAACCTTCTGGATGACTAATTCTCAACGGTGTCTCATTAGCTGCCTTTATTTATCAAATAATATTTAAAGAAATATTAAGGAAATGGTAATATATTAAGGAAATATTTTGGAAAAGAACCAAATCTTTCTGGAGAAATGGGGCTTAATGATGTTTATTTAGTTACCAGATTTAGTAAAATAATGTTTAGGGAACTATTATTTACTAGCTTGAAAACTAAACCTTTCTGTTAATTATTCTTTAGCAGCAAGCACGTGTTCTTACTGGTTAGCAGTTGAGCTAACAAAAGAAGCGTATAGCATAGCACCAGAATAACACACACACCTTTAAAAATACCGTCAATAAAAGGTTTAAAATGCATAAGCACGGACGGCGCGTTATGATCAATCTTCGGTGTTTAAAATCACCCTTTAAATAAAGTTTGTCTTAACTTTAAAAACACCCAAACACAGAACACAAACTGAGAACGTGTGCTGCTGATAGTCTGCTAGCACCAAGATAGCTGAGTTCAACACAAACAAAACCAAACGTCATAAAATGAAAACGTTTAGATCATTTCATTCTAAATCTTTCTCTGCCCAAACACCTAAACTTGTGAACCGTGGTGAGGAAACGTTGTCCAAGGGGCGAAGTTTGAAGAAGCGTCTACAGTCAACAAGTGGTTAGCTTTCAGCTAACCTAACGTAGCTGTGGGTGGGGGGTGAAGATGCGGTCGCTCTGTGAACGAAAGGGTTAGCTTCCCACTAACCTCCAGCTGTGGATGAAAGACGGCTTGTTGTGTCCGCCAACCAGCTGTTCATTACCGTAACCACGGTGATACGGTCTCTGCTGTCTTCCTTCCAGACTCGGCTTGTAGAAACAGCTTCTCTACTGGGGACTTCTCTGCGACACAGTTTGCTTCTGCAGCCTCCGAGAGAAAAAGTAAGCAAAGAGGGCGAATGTAGCAACGGCTGTGCTTTTATTTGGGTAGTGACGTCACAGGAAGTCCGCAGTTATCCTGTTTTTGGCAGTGCCTGAAGAAGGTTAATGCACTTTATTTTGAAAACTCTAGAAAAGTGTATACTGGAGTTTTAATGTTGAAATCCATGGCTGTGGGTCCCAACACTCCTGATTACTCATACCTGCATTCTGTCATGTCTCCATTCATGCCTCAGTATTTAAGCTCACCTGTTGCATTTGCTCCCCGCCAGATTCTTCCATTACTCTCCCAGCTTCCATCTTGTTCCCTCCTGTATTTCAACATTTTAATAAACACAAATGATTTCTGTTTTTTTTTTAATCATGACAGTCCTGTTAGCAACTGATTCAAGCTCAAAGTGTCACATCTTGTGACACCCAGCACACAGAGTTAAACATGCATGACATTAGTAACTCTTATAGGTCATCACCAAGTGTCATGGCAGCAAAACTGAATGATGAAACTGGGTGCAACAAAGAGCCAATCTATTTAAAACAGCATCATGCAACATGATCAGAGGAAAACAACCTTCATCTGATGTCATTTTGAGAAAACGAGACTCAGTTTTTAAAGGTAATAAAAAACAGCTCAGTTATTTTAAAAGAACAGATCAATAGACTTCTAAAATTCAGAAAACTACATCAGAATCAATAATTGAGTTCAAAACTGTCCTCTCCCTTTGTTTTTCAGTGATATTCTTTAGATTGCATCACACACAGTTTAATAACAATTTAGAAAGCACTGAAATTATTTATTTTGACACCTCTCAGCCAAGAGCACGCAGAACGTCTAGCAGATGTTCTGGGATGAATATTACAATTAATTCATAACTTTTCTCTCGTAAATGTTTGTCATGCAACAAACCCCACAGAAAGACTTGCGCTGTATAGTTACTGTATATATGCTCAAAGAGACAAAAGCAGCCAATTACAATGTTTTGCCATGCCACTGCACAGCTAATTGAGTGTCACTTTGAATATACGCTTGCTCTCTGCTCCTATAGAGGGAGGAGGGGGTGTAAAAGCGGCGTCATTGTTCCACCAAATCACGCACATCATTAATCTTGATTTTAGAGCCTAAAGACAGATAAGAAGAGACTGAGTATGTCTCTGATGATAATTTTGAGTCAATTTTCTACATTTGTTCCCTTAAGGATAAGCCGTGTTTTATGGTAAATAATGGGAGTGTTTAATCCTGTTCTTTGTGTTTGAATGGAGACTTGTGAGATCAGAGGTGATTAGACATAATAAGAAGCCGTTCGTGCCGTGTCTCCCAATCTCACTGACTTCATTCAGCCTACATTAACATGCATGCTTCTGTCCCTGGCTGAATGAATTAATATTCACACGCTGCTCCCATATCATGGCTGATTTATCCATTTGATTAAGGGTCTTTATATCCTGATCACAAGTCTCTGCACAGACCAAAAATATAGCAGAAATCTTCAAATAATACCTGTTACCGGACATGAATCCCTGGGGACAAAAATGTAATGTCTTTTGCCCAGAACCGAAGTCAGCAACCTTTACAACCCTGGGAGCCATTTTTCCCCTTGGTTCAGTCAACCAAAATTTGTTTAGAGCTAAATTAAGAAAATCGCCTATTTTTCCATGATTTAGTATACGAAAGTTGTTTTGATTTTTAAATAAAAGAACTGCAATTTCATTTTTGTTTTATGTTTTAAAATAAAGAAAAATAAACACCTTTTTTTCAGTGGAAGGCTCAGTTTGTATAGGAAATGATGTCACAAAGGCACATAGTTTGCCACCACAAGAAAAACAAAAAAATCTTCCTTAAAAAGATTATTAGTGGTTGCATTTCCTCTGACCATCAAATTGCGCAAATTGCAATTACGAAAAAAAAATCATTTAATGGAAACACGGAAATTTCGAAAAATCTCCCGTTTTTTGAAAAAAAGTTTTTGCACTAGGATGAGGTGGTTTTTGGCCGTATCGAAATTGGTTTATTTCGCAAAACTGCAATAGAAACACTTTTTGCACATCGCATGAGTCACGTGATCAACAGCTGGATGGTACTACTGGCGGAAAAGACAACAGGAAATAGTAGGAGGATGATGGCGCGGCATGTTTGGATTCACCAGGAGACTGAGGATTTTTTTATAATTTATTTTGCTACAGGGGCATTACCAGCATTTTAAATTCCAAAAATCAAAGAAATGCGAGCATTTACCAAGACCTTGAAGCAGCCATCCGTCGCCGCCATGTTTTTTAATGAGTTATAGCGTGAACAAACGTATTCACATGTGATTTTAAATGTATTTCTTATTTAATGGAAACACCGTAACTGCAAAATTGTGTTTTTCGACATTGGCAGAATATCTTCAAAGTTTTATGCACATTTGTAATGGAAATGCAGCTAGTGTCATTTTTTGGAGCCACAGGTTGAAGACCCTTGGAAGAGAACATACATTTTCTTGGCGTACAGCATTTTTTGCACCCTTTCCACTCTCCAACATGTAGAGTTGCAGCATGTCTTCCTGTAACTAATTATTTGAAGGCCAGAAGTAATTCACAATGAGAGAAATAGAGCTTTACATTTTTGATACATCTCATACAGCAGCATAGGTAATGTAATCTTCAGCTAAACCTGAGTGTCACAGAGTTGAATGAATGCAGAAATCTCAAAGACTGCATATGCCTCACATATGTTACAGTGAGAAAAAAAAGTTAGATAACCCCATTAAATATTTAGGACTTTAATAAGCTTTTACATATCGAAGGCTAATCTCTTTCTATTTGTCTCTGGAAAAGGAAGTGATTTATAGCAACAAAACACCAAAAAGGTTTGTCTGGTCTTAATACTTAGAGAGCAATGGCTTCTTTTTGCACACCTTAAGGAGACTTACTTTGGCATCTACTTTCAGGGTTCATGTGTTTCTTTGATATCCCAAAGTGTGGTCCAATAAACTATAGGATAACAGCACAGTACATGATTCGACTTATTTGGTTAGTTCTTTTTTTTTCTTGGGTTCCTTTTCAAATAATGTTTTATTAATTATCAAAATCCAAATAATCAGTCCACTAAATGAAGTGTTTGTTCAGTGTAAGTTCTTGTTTCAAGTCAAAACAAAAAAATGTAAATGGTATTTTTCATTGAAGTCTTTTGATATGAATGATTTTCAGTTTGAGTCAGGTCTATGTGGACGTGCGGTGTCACAGACTCACCGACAGAGCCAAAGATGACCTGTGACTAATATCAGTGTCAGCGATTTTCTGATAAAACATCATCTAATGTGACTGCCTGAGATTGATGTCTTATATGTCCCAGCCATGAACTTTTCTACTTTTGTCCCCTTGCCCTCGTCTCCACACTCTTTCATCTTTTTAAAGTCTGAATCTAACAATTATGCCAGCTCTCCCTTTCTTATTCACTGCAGGACTGGTATCTCTGAAGATTTTTTTTAAAATAATTTTCAGCAGCCAGAAACCACAGCATTTTAAATCTTATACTGTGCCGTGTGATGCAGGTTATTATCAATGTTTTATAATATTGAGTGATATGTATAAGTTCTTCTTTTTCCTCAAAGCCAGGAACAAGGGCAGAGAAGCTAATTTACAAATACAATGTGTGGAAATACTGTATATGCATCTTAATGAGTACTTGGTAAAAGTGGCTAAAATGTAAACAAATACAGTGTGTAAATAAAAAATAAAGATTTTAGATTAAATTTTCATTTTATATTTTAAGTTTTAGATGGTTTCATATTTCAATAGTGCCTAACAAAGGAAATCCTACCTGTTTCCTACTCCTTGTATTGATTTTACCATGCTGTTTGCTGGAATTGTGTCAGACCTTTTTAACTGGCAAATAGCAGATGAACTGACATTGGACATTTTGAAGCATGTCCCTGCTCTTGCATGTATTCATCGAACATATTTGCAGCCAGATTATTTTGTGCTACAATCCAAAGGATGTTTTACAACAGTCTGTGCAGCCTTATGGCTCCAACGTCTGGGTGGTGGTCTTATTTAAAGAGGAATTATCAGTTTGTTGTTGCATCTAATTATTAAACACAGTCATAGAGCAGGTGAATGGAGCTGACAGATAAAAGCTGACAGATTTCTTTTGCATTTGGACGTTTGCAGATAGATAACAAACCACAGTAAAATTGTGAACTCCAACAGCATTAACCCAGGGTCATTAATCTAAAAAAATAACACTGGTTCATTTGTTAATTTACGTATTTCTTGATTAATTACCTAAATTCTAAAATAAACAAACAATAAAGCAGCTTTTTAGGTTTGTGACATACAGTTTATTGCCAAAAACTCATAGATTGATTGACATGAATGTCTGAATAAATTGAGGCTTTTTGATTTAACTGAACTGTTCCTTTTCTAGGTTGGAACAAAAACTTCAACTGACTTTAAAAACAGAACACACAAATTTGAATATATTAAACAATGCATCCAAGCTAAACTTGATGCATGTACTCCCCCAGTGTGTTGTCCATTTCAAAACCAGTTGGGATATGTATTGTCCTGTTGGACCACCTAACTGTATCCAAGTTTCAACCACATGACTGTTTAAGATGAGGTTGATGAATTTGGAGGTAGTTCTCCTTCATTAATGCACTCTTTGTGCAATGCAACAATTCATCTTGCAGCCAAACACCCCCACAGCATGATGCTGCCACCACCATGCCTGACAGTTGGCACATTGCCATTAGGTTTGACATCTTAACCTTGACCTGTTAAAACATGATGATGTTACACAGTCTTCACTGGTGTTACAGTAGTTTCCGGTGCAGGAGCAAGGCATGGAATTACCTACAAACTGGTACAAGCCTCAATGTGAGAATCACTTTTGTCTCTGCCTTTTAGTAGAACCATGTTGAAGACGTCATCCCAATTAATTTAAATATAAGGCCAAAAGAGTCTTGGTCCTAGAGAGCCAACAAGCTTTACACACCTTACCCTGATGTGTTTCTCTTAGAAATAGACTACATTACTCTTAAAATTGTTTCCTTTGTAAACTCTTAAAAAATATTCTCTTTCCACTGGTCTGGAAGGGACATTAGATACTTTCAACATTAGAACATACAACTGTAAATTTCTAACTATTTATATTTCTTTACTGCGTTATAATGTATTTTATCTTTAGCATTACAAAATCATTTCTAAGCTTGTGTGCAAGGACCTACCCTTATCTTGATTCTTTGTGATTTTCAATTTTTATTTCTACTGACAAATCAGACGTTAAAAAGAGCATTGATTTCGTTGCAGGGTCTGAAGGGCAGTTCATTATTTGTATGGGAAGGATCTAGGAGGAACCTACTGCAGAAGAAAGACACTTCTTCATCAAGATCCTCCAGGCAAAAAAAACTCTTTTAACTAATAATTTTTTGACATTTCTAACTTGTTATGGGGAATGTTGCTGTTACACTGAAAATTTCATTGGAAAGTAGTTACATTTTGGAGATCAGTTTTAGTTCATTAGTGCATGGCATTCTGCTCAACAGAATAGAATAGATGTACTTTATTAATCCCAGACTGGGAATTTAGTTATTTCCAGCCCTGACTGCATTCTTAGCTTTCAACAGAAAATGACTATTTAAAAATGCAGCTGCATGGATCACCTTGATCCCACAACACAGGATCAGGCCACTGTCCAGATGATAACACCAGAACACAAACCCAGTGATGAGTCAAAGCTCTGACTGGACTCTGCATGTGCTTTTGAGGTCCATGAAGTTGTGTCCAACCTCCTTCAACAAAATTGAACAAACTGAAAAGTACTGATTCAGTACTGATACACCTCAGAAGTTTTTAGATTGCTCAGAGCTTCTACGTGTGAAGCAGTGAAGTTGACAAATTGGTTAAATATGATAATATAGATAAACTGAGGCTATTGCTGAAAAAAATCTGGGATGCGCTTCATAGTGGGCTTTTATTAAAGTGTGTAAAGACACAGCATAGAACATGTTCAGTGTAACATGCTTTTCTTTTTTATAAGAGATTTGCTTGAAATTATCTAACTAAATTTCTGCAGATTCACTAATCATCTTAATTGCTTAATAAAAATAAAGTGGTTAAGAACAGGAGCTAAAACAAAAGTTAGTAAAAAGAAGTGAATGTAAGAACAAGAAAACATGTTAAAGTTAGAAAAACTTATTTAAATAAAAGAAAATGACCATCTGATTTTCTCAAAACTAAATATGAACAAAACCTAAAATTTTGCTCTCGACTTTTATAAAGTATTGTATATGTAGAGAAGCTTTTCATGCCGCACACAAGGATCTGCAGAAATATGCTGTTACCGGCCCACAGTGATGGACGGTTCAAATGGAGCGAACCACTCAGACTTACTCAAGTCAACAAAGATGACATTTTTTTGTGAAAGAAAGGCTCACTTTAAGATTCCACAGAATAGAAGCACAACAGCGATACCAAATAACTGTGGTGAAGCCCAGTGGTAGATCATGTCTCTGCATTGCAATGGCAGTTTCAAATGCAACCGCTCTGCAAGGAGCTTCTCAGTCTTTAGTCCAAAGACCATGCTGTAATAGAAATGAAGGAAGTGCCCTTTAGCAACAATTTGACCCAACATTTGTGTTGAAAGTAGAGAACATGTAATCCCAGCATGGGTTTAAAATTTGAAGGACTGTTCATGGGACCCTTTAAGAAGCATAAAAACAGGCAGGAAGTTCAACCACAAACTATTTCCGTATTTTTTAACATGCACAGAATACAGCAACTACGTATGTATGTAATGTAGGTATTGCTAAAACTGTGTTATATCTACATGTTTTAATAAAGTCAGACTTTCAAGCTATTTAAAGACAGACTTCGTAATTACAGCATGTGAAATGAGATGGAAACCATGGTAGCAAGTCCACACAGACATTAGATGTTTAGTTATATATATGTTCCTAACAGAGCACTTCGTTTTCAGACTGCAGGTTTACTGGTGGTTCCTAAAGTCTCTAGAAGTAGAATGGGAGGCAGATCTTTTAGTTATCAGGCTCCTCTCCTGTGGAACCAGCTGCCCGTTGTAGTCCGTGAGGCAGACACCCTGTCTACTTTTAAGGCTAGGCTTAAAACTTTCCTTTTTGATAAAGCTTATAGTTAGAGCGGTTTAGTTTATCAGGGAGGGAGCCTTTCTCCCTCCCTGTTGGACGGAGTAAGGGGGAGTCAGGTTTAGCCTAAACCGGCTCAGTTATGGTTGAGGTGCAAACACACCCTCCATCTCTGCTACCTGTATGACCCCTTCTCTTTTCCAATAGTTATAATCAGTCTGACAGAGAGAGGTATCCCAATCCTTGTGGTTTTTAGTATAACAATAACCATCAGTGGGACCCTTTGTGGGGTGCCTTGAAACAACATTGTTGAAAATACGCGCCGTTTAACTAAATAATCTGAACTAACACTTTCTGTGTAGTTATGCTGCTATAGGCTTAGGCTGCTGGAGGAACTAATGACTCATAATGCTCACCCTCTACCGATGATCCACATGGCCCTGTCTTTTAGTGTTTAACCCTTTCTCTCTCCTAGACATGGCTACTGACTGAGCTTCTACTGTAACTAACTCTATGTGCTCTCTTTCAGACTCTCTTGAAAACTGGCTCAGAGTTTATCTGTTCTTTCTTTCTAGGTGAAACGACTAAAGGAGCTACATCCATTAACATTTACTTTTTTCTTCCCATATAAAGTACTCCTGGATCAGTGCTTCTTTGTTCTCTTTGTGTCTCTGCTCTGTTCTCTCTAACCCCCAGTCGGTCGTGGCAGATGGCCGCTCACACTGAGCCTGGTTCTGCTGGAGGTTTCTTCCTGTTAAAAGGGAGTTTTTCCTCTCCACTGTCGCTACATGCATGCTCAGTATGAGGGATTGCTGCAAAGTCAACACCAGTGACTGTCCACTGTCTCTACATGCTCATCCGGGAGGAGGGAATGCTGCAAGTCACTGACTGGATGCAATCTGCTGGGTTTCCTTAGATAGAAAAACTTTTAATCCAATTTGAATAAATAACTGAATCTGACTGCACTGTTCAATGATTAGGATTAATTGGAATGTATGTACCTGACTTTTGTGAAGTGCCTTGAGACGACATGTGTTGTGAATTGGCACTATATAAATAAACTGAATTGAATTGAATTGAATTAGTTAGTGTTTTCTGGGTCTGTGCTACTCTTTAAACGTAAAACTTCTGTTTTAAAGTAATTTCTACACTGTTGCTGCTGACAGAGCCTGACCAGTGGCCTTCCTTCTAAGTAGCTTATTGTTAGCTTTGATATTAACTGCATTGTTAGATTTTCCTTTGTAAGTTGCTTTGAATAAAAGCATCTTACAAATACATAAATAGCAGCACTTATGCACAATTATCTGATGAAACATCCTGTCTTGTATAGTGGCCCTTTGCTGTATCACTTATACACTGCGATGTTTTACTAGTTTAGCTGAGTTTGATTTGAATTTTGTCATTTTTGTTGTTGTACAGTTAAAATTTGCTGTATTTGCATATTTTTTTATCTGGTATAATTACCCAGTTTGATTTTGTATACTTGATTTGTTTGCCTCTTTCCTATGTTCTTTCTGCATTTCCATAAAAACTCAGTTCCAGATTTCATGCATGTTCATCAGATCCGATTACTTCTCTTCAATTATCTTCTGTTTCTTTGCCCAAAGTTTATTTAAGTTTATTTTCTTAACAATCATTGTTCCAGGGATGTTTCCCTTCAGACAGGATTACATCAGAATTATTGCGATGTTCGTGTTTGCTTCGAGTTTCTGCCCTGCATTGATTGTTCATTTTTTTGTCAGTTTATTGAAGTTCACTCTTTGTTGATTTATCTGGCAAACTGCTTGTTGGTTTTGCATTTATGTTCACTCTACTTATCGCTCCTCTGACCACAACACAAGTGTGTACCAAAAGCCAATGTCTGTCCTGGAAAATAAATTGTCTCTTCGATGGAAACTTACAACCACTGCGAAGATAATGTGGAGATGCAGACACATGATTTCTTGTCAGTCACCAGGGAGTGCAGGAGGCACCAAAGCTGCAGATCATAGTAAACAGTAAACAGTAGAAATTACATAGTAAATAGTAAACAGTAGAAATTAAGTGAATGTTATTTGCCAGTTTATAGTATTAGGTGTTCTCATCTCTGGGTTAAATGGCAGTGTTACATTTGTGAAGGTCAGCCTCAGGACTTTGGTGAACTTTGTGCTGTGTACAGCCAGCATGCAAATGAGATCATATTAATGGCGTTTGTTACATCTCTTGACTGCTTGTTGCACCTAAATCACAACTCTGATCTTCCTTGTATTAATAAATAAAATACCTGAATAAATAAATAAATGTATAAATATTAAGCATGTATTATTTTTCATGTCAATGGATCTGAGGCTTTGGAGAATATGAAGTCAGCTCTGCTTCTGCTTGTGTTTCCATGGTGGGGCCCACTGCTTCCTCTGCATCATTGTTTTATTAAATAGCGATTGTCAACTGCTTTAACGTTGCTAGCAGATTCCTTAAAACCTTTTGCCTCTAGACTGAAAGATTGTGTCAACTGACGTTTGACACATTGGGCACATTTGACACTAGAGTTACAAACATAAAAAAATCAATGTGCTCATGGATTAAACCTTCAGCAGTTTTTTGTGGGCAAAATCAATGGAATACCTTTGCTAAAATGGGAGATTGCAGAATATCTTTGAATCTCCTGTGTTTAACCATTGACAACAGCATCATACAGTGACATGTATTACCCTATACTATATATATATATAAATATATATATATATATTTGTCTCCCTGATGAGCACTTAACAGCCAGAGGACCCAGATCAATACAATGCATACTTGCTCTAATTCAACCATGTCCCTCTCTTTTGTAAAAACACTGTACATATGCACATATTTGTAAAAGTTGTTTTATTTCCCTTTTATATTTCTGAAAAAAGGTCCTCATTGAGAGCAAAGTTTGACTGATGCCAAATTCCTTGTTTGTGTGCACAAACTTGGCAAATAAAGTTGATTCTGATTGAGCTTTTTTAACATTTTCAAAAAAGTTTTATGAGCCACTGTGGAAAGCGTGAAGATTCACACGTGGCTTTAGAGCTGCAGGTTGCAGACCTCTGACAAAGAGGGTTGGGTTTATGTTGCCATGCAGGCAAGCCGTACCTGTGAAGGATTTCATAGTTAGATGGACGAAAGCGCAATCGGTGTGGTGAAGATCTGCTCAGAAACACGTCTAGCTTTTCAAGGGTGCCTTTAAGCAAACAGCTTTGGTTCTTCAGAATTCAAAGAAGTTTTATTTGGCTGTAAATAACATAAATAGGTATAATTCTGGTTGTATTTTCTTATGAATGCTGCATTAACTTTAATTAAATGTGGACATCATGTGTCAGTGCAGAGGAAGGCTGTTCCTCCTTCTGTCCGAGCTACTGCACCCTGTTGGTGGTCAGACATCTTGGAGCTTCCCCGAGTCCTCCCCCGAAGCATCACCTCTACTTACATTCACTTCTCTTAAAAGGAATGACTCTCAAACTGTTCTATACTCTCAACACTTTTATTCTAAATAAGGCAGAGGAATGGTTACAGAGATCAGCGCTGAGGCTCCCCCCTAAACTCGCTCAGTGACTGAAGTGACAAAGCAGCCCCAGAAGAAGGTCACACATGGTTTTTATGTCTGGTACTCCCTGCAATGGATGTACACTCCCTCAGTGTTTATCAATACACTATAAGTCACCATTCTGGTGTCTATCTGATAGAGTGTGCAATAGCAGGCGTCCAACCCTGAATCTAAGAGTGGCTGCAGCAACCTAATCGCTCCTGTTACAGTATGTTCCACAATCAGACCCAGTGCAAACTTTATGTCAAACTGTAGGTCACTAAGGATTACTATCCTATACTAAGAAAAGTGAAAACATTAACTTTCATACTTTATCATTCTTGCCGTTTCAGAATAAGATAGACTCAGGTTAAATTTAGGTTTACGTACATTTAGCTTGTACCAATAGCTTTATAAAATTGCCTTCAGAAAAAGTTTTACACTTCTCCCAGATCTTCTAGTCAGATAGTAACCTCACCCAGTTCCTGTGCTCTTTTTGGGGGGATTTTCCAAACACTTACAGTACAGACCAAAGGTCTGGACGCACCTTCTCATTCAAAGAGTTGTCTTTATTTTCATGACTATGAATATTGTAGCTTCGCACTGAAGGCATCAAAACTATGAATTAACACATGTGGAATTATATACTGAACAAAAAAGTGTGAAACAACTGAAAATATGTCTTATATTCTAGGTTCTTCAAAGTAGCCACCTTTTGCTTTGATTACTGCTACGCACCCTCTTGGCATTCTGTTTATGAGCTTTAAGAGGTAGTCACCTGAAATGGTTTTCACTTCACAGGTGTGCCCTGTCAGGTTTAATAAGTGGGATTTCAAGCCTTATAAATGGGGTTGGGACCATCAGTTGTGTTGTGCAGGAGGTGGATACAGTACACAGCTGATAGTCCTACTGAATAGACTGTTAGAATTTGTATTATGGCAAGAAAAAAGCAGCTAAGTAAAGAAAAACGAGTGGCCATCATTACTTTAAGAAATGAAGGTCAGTCAGTCCGAACAATTGGGAAAACTTTGAAAGTGTCCCCAAGTGCAGTCGCAAAAACCATCAAGCGCTACAAAGAAACTGGCTCACATGAGAACCGCCCCAGGAAAGGAAGACCAAGTGTCACCTCTGCTGTGGACGATAAGTTTATCCGAGTCACCAGCCTCAGAAATCACCGCTTAACAGCAGCTCAGATTACAGAACAGGTCAATGCCACACAGAGTTCTAGCAGCAGACACATCTCTAGAACAACTGTTAAGAGGAGACTGTGTGAATCAGGCCTTCATGGTAAAATAGCTGCTAGGAAACCCCTGCTGAGGACAGGCAACAAGCAGAAGAGACTTGTTTGGGCTAAAGAACACAAGGAATGGACATTAGACCAGTGGAAATATGTGCTTTGGTCTGATGAGTCCAAGTTTGAGATCTTTGGTTCCAACCACCGTGTCTTTGTGCGACGCAGAAGAGGTGAACGGATGGACTCTACATGCCTGGTTCCCACCGTGAAGCATGGAGGAGGAGGTGTGATGGTGTGGGGGTGCTTTGCTGGTGACACTGTTGTAGATTTATTTATAGATTTTATTTATTCAAAATTGAAGGCATACTGATCCAGCATGGCTACCACAGCATCTTGCAGCGGCATGCTACTCCATCCGGTTTGCGTTTAGTTGGACCATCATTTATTTTTCAACAGGACAATGACCCCAAAGACACCTCCAGGCTGTGTAAGGGGTATTTGACCAAGAAGGAGAGTTGTTTCACACTTTTTTGTTCAGTATATAATTCCACGTGTTAATTCATAGTTTTGATGCCTTCAGTGTGAAGCTACAATATTCATAGTTAAAAAAATAAAGAAAACTCTTTGAATGAGAAGGTGTGTCCAAACTTTTGGTCTGTACTGTATGTTTTCAACTCTGCAGATCCACATAGAAATAAGTACATCAGGGCTACGTATAACACAATTTGAGGAATTTCCTAGATTCCTTCCTTCTCTCTATAAGAGGTCTCCCTCTGATGGTAAGTAGTCTAGGAGGCATCCCAAACAGATGCACAAGCCACTTCAGCTGACTCCTCTTGATGTGGAGGAGCAGCGGCTCTTCTCCAAGATCCTTCCGGATGGCCGAGCACCTCACCTTATCTCTTAGGTGGTGCTCGGCCTTCCTGTGGAGGAGGCTCATTTCAGCTGCTTGTTTTCGGGATCTCGTTCTTTCGGTCATGACTCAGAGTTCGTCACCATTGTTTTTATTTAAATCATTGGAATTATCATTTAAATGTAAATTTTGTTCTTTTATAAAAAAAAAAACTCAATATATATTTTCCAACAAAATAAAGTGCAGATGACAGTTTTTTGTATTAAAAAAAAATATTATTCTTGTTTAATGAGGCACCAATGTAAGTTTTAGATATTTGACTTTAATACGTTGCAACAGAAAAAAGTCTGAATTTTCTTCAGAGTCAAACTGCTTGATTCCTGCTGAAAATGTCTGTGGTGCACGAACCAAAGATCATAAATTTGAGGACATTCTTGATGCTTGTATGATCCCATGGCTTACTGTTACAGTGTCTGTAGAAAGATCACATTCTCTATGCTGTATGGCAGTATCTAAACCGTCACAGTATCCATCACCTCCAGTACTTGAGTTCCCCTTTCTTGACTTCTGTTTGGTTTCTGTATTCAGACTGGAAGTCATTCCAGGGACAGAACTGTTAACCATGAGGCATGAGACAACAAATACATTTAAGATTCGTTTGTAAACATATGCACACAAACCATCTCCTGACAGAAGTTCTGACAACATGCAATTCAAGACCTTATCTCTGAAGCCATCCATCACAAGAGAGAGTCACCTTCAATCTCGCAATACACTCCTGCACACACACACACTGGCTGACATGTATTTGACAAGACATGATTAGCTTAAAAGAGCCACCTCTTTGCCTGTTATTAATTGATCATCATTTGGAGGGGAAGTTTTCCACTTTAAAGCCACATCTTCTGCCCCATTTAACCAGATAATTGCTGAGATTTTATGATGTTTTTATTAAAGGTCGACCTTGCCTTTCAAGGTGTTGACAGCTTTCTCACAGAGACAGGTGGTGAGAAAATGAAGGGTGGTGTCAACTTTGTTTTGATGGAGCTGGTGGTTCAGAAAATGTTGTGTCACTACAGTTAATTAAACCAACGTGTCCACAACACAGAGTGTCTTTCAGGTACACAACGATAAGTCATGAAAATGCCAGTGGAAACAAGCAAATGATTGTTCAGCAAACACAAGATAGATTCGACTGCTGCAATTGTCATGTAATGGTGAAGAGCAGGATCCAAACACAGGAAGGAGACAGGCAGGTTTTACTTAAAAAGGGAAATTCAAAAACATAAATCAACTTTTCATATACAGTACTGTGCAAAAGTTTTAGGCAGGTGTGAAAAAATTATGTAAACAAAGAATGCTTTCAAAAATGGAAGTGTTAATCCTTTATTTTCATCAATCAACAAAATGCAGTGAATGAACAACAGAGAAATCTAAATCAAATCAATATTTGGTGTGACCACCCTTTGATTTCAAAACAGCATCAGTTCTTCTAGGTAGACTTGCACACAGTTTTTGAGGGAACTTGGCTGGTAGATTGTTCCAAATGTCTTGGAGAACTAACCACAGATCTTCTGTGGATGGAGGCTTTCTCACATCCTTCTGTCTCTTCATGTAATCCCAGAAACACTCCATGATGTTGGGATTAGGGCTCTGTGGGGGCTGTACCATCACTTCCAGTAAGTCTTGTTCTCATTTATGCTGAAGATAGTTGTCAATGACTTTGGCTGTATGTTTGGTTTCGCTCACTTAGCATTTTGTAAATTGATAAGAATAAACAATCCTTATTTATATTTTTGAAAGCATTTTTTGTTTACAGAATTTTTTCACACCAGCCTAAAACTTTTGCACAGTACTGTATATACATAATTTTTTGCTTGTGTCACAAACTTGGCCGATAAAGCTGTTAATCAAGTTGTCTGGAGCTTTTTTCACTTTTCATGGGGACTTTAAAGGTCTAAGAACTTACCCATGTAGTAATTAGTACCTCAATGATTGGTTTAATTGGATTAAGCACTTGTTACACTGAGAGTTTTTAATTTAGGGATTTAAATAAATTGAAAATGAGCTTAAAAAATGAGTTAAAAAACAGTTTGTAATAGACCACTGTTTTTATCATAACAGTAAAATCCTGTGGACAACAATTTCGCTCCACAATGAGACCATGAATCAGATGGCTAAAACATTTAGTCAAACTGGAGCGCAGGGTTGAGAAATTTAGGCAAAGAAAAATATCTGCTTGCAGACAACATCCTTCAGGAGGAAATCCTTTTTATTGGGTCGGATAGTCACAAAGAAAACAGAAACAGTATCGCCTGCTTTAAACATCTTCACATCTCATCCTTGGACTGAAATGTGAAAGATTAGTCAAATCAGTTGCTTGGTATATTTTGTTAATCGATAAATAACTGGGCAGTTTATTATTCTTGTTGTTTGTGCACACCTCTAAAAACTGGAGGAGAGTGTGTGGAGGTTTGATGTAAAAAGAGGGGTAAAAACTTTCCGACAGTATACAGAGAAGGATCCCTGAAAAAGTTTGATAATCTTTGCCGTAGACGATAAATCAAAGGAGGCTTCCACCTAAACTTCTGCTGAGGATCAAACTTGTTGAGTTGGTGGGGAGTTAAGATTATTCTCCGATCAGTATCGAAGTATTAGTGGCGCGCTGGTTTAGCCATGTTGAAGGCTTAAATTCTCTGTTCGTTACCAGTCAGTCTTTTTCTGCCTCCACGTAAACCCACATAGTCTTCATCCAGCAGCCACTTGCAGCAACGTATCGCAAGAAATGGAATATCCTATAAATATACCAGAGTTATTACTTTTTGGTTAATTTTAAATTTTCAGTAACTCAAGATGTTTATCTTCCATCTTTATTTTGTTTAAATTCATGTTTGTTTTTTTTCTTCAGGAAACCCTTTGCCTTGATGGGCAAATGATCTTACAAGTAAGGCAGTCTTAATTCTTAATTCTGATTTATTCATTGGATCTCTGATTTTGTTTTTGATTTTTGATGTTCACAAAGAACAAATTAATTGCAACCTCCCTCAGACTCCATTATGAACCGCCTACGGCCCAGAAGCCACCTACACATGCAAAAGAATGTTGTGTTTACAGTAAATATGGACACTACACGTACTGTCTGCATGTTTGTGTCAATTATTAGGTTGTGAAATCAACTATGAACACGCCCATTCTACAACATCTACAGACTTAATTTAAAGGAAAAAGGATTTGTGTGGTTTAAACTCCCACAAACAAAAAAATCAGCTATTGGTAACGTATGCACAAAAAGTCAGATTTTGGCCACTTTTGACAGAAAGTAGTCGTAATTTTAGTGGTGCGGTTTTGTGGCAGCACTCCACCTCGGATTAGATGAGATTTTTAAGGTATAATGTTTAATGTTTTTGGGAAAGCTAAAGATATCCATGTGTTTGTTTCCTCAGATAAAGTAAACGGTTCATAAGAATTTGTAATCAGTGAGGAATAATTCAGTCCAGGTTTTACCAGTCTATATACAGTATCACTGTTTTTATGTTTGTCCAATTCTTATTGAAATGTTTAAAACTGTGTGTTTAGAGTATTTATGTTCAGTATGAAATTATACTATTCAGGTTTGCTCACTCTAATTAGTTTAGATAATGAACTACAGGCTCAAATGCAGTCCAGCTTAGTGTTGACAGGATGGTCAGAACTCACAGAGCATAAACAAAATCATCTGTATGTCGTCTTTAGCCTGTCACCGTTCTTCTTTTCCACCAGGTGCCAAAACAATTAAAAATACTTTAACAATGGTTTCCACACAAGTGCCAGCCAACCCCAATGAGTAGTTCCTAGCAGGTTGTGTAGAAGGGCAAAAACGAAGGAGCTATATCAAATTATAGTCTTATATCAAATTAAGAATCTTAAACACAGATGCAGGGTGTCGACCGTAAATCTGTCTCGTAAATTAGGCTTCAGTTTGCTTAGAAACATTATGGTGTTTTAATATTGCAAGATATCATACCACTCCCAATAAATAACCATCAATAAAAGTTTAATGGTGGTTTAAATGGTTCAGACAAAATGGCATCCAGATAAACCATTGTGACATTTGAGACATGAATGAATCCCGTCTGGTGCGGATTTCTACAAAATGAATATGCAATGAGTATTATCTCGCTCAGGTATCACCTGCCTTCAACTGTTTCAAACATCAAACAAAATTTCCTAAAATGTCCCTCTAAAACCATAGAATTGATTTTTACCATTTTTACATGTTTCTAATCCTGAAACTGACTAAAATGTGAAGCAGATTGTTGGTGTAAAATGATCTGATATTAAGCAGTACAGAATTCCTCCTGCTCTGTTTGGCTTCTTCTGGCCTCTCCACTCTCTGCTGCCTCGTGAAGTTAGGACAGCAGACAGCATCTTTTCACTTGACTGGAATGTGGCCAACTGGAAAAGGTTAAGTCATCCGTGGTGAGAAAAAGTCATAGGCTGACTTCAGAGCTGCCAAGTAGGTCTGTGGCTCTGGCTTCCAGCATCTCAGTGACCATTTCTCGTGCTTTGACAGCAGAGGGAAGGGCAGCCAGTGTAGATGTCAGTGAGTGGAGCAGAACCTCTTGAGGAAACAGATGCTTGGTGTCGAGGCTAGAGCTGGTTAAGTTAACTTGTTACAAAAAGCCTAATTGGAATTAAAAGCTACTTTGATTTTTTTTACACAAATTCCTAAATTATTCCTGTTGTTATTTATAGGGTTTGCAAATTCATTATATTTAGAATAAAGACATGTATTTAGTGCTCTACAAGCCTTTTTTACTGAGCCAACACATCTCCTAACTATCGTCCACACTAGCATGGCTTTGACTTACCTGTCTGGGTTGTTAGCAAGTTTTCATGGACCTGGGGCTATAATAAGATCTATCATCATGGTTTGATGCTGAGGATCTCCAGTGTCTGTCCACCTTCCATCTCACACGTGTCTCCCAGTGGGACACTTCTCTAGAGATCCTCCCCTGAGTTACTCTGTCAGGTTATCTGTCACGGCCATCCACCCCAATGTCATCTGGAAATCAGCTGATGAACACGCTGGCTGTCTCATGCATGGTGACAGGAATGTAATGTTATACAGGACTGCATATCCCAAAGACTAGTCAAAATGTTCTGACGTCTATCCAGCCAGTTTGTAAGTATTGGCTGAATTTGCTGTAGAGTGAAACACTTTCCGGGAAATTATCAAGCAGCTCTGTGTGCATTTATACAGATGCATGTGATGATTTTCAGCCAGAAATGCATAAGCACTAAACATCTTAAAAAATAAACTGCAATAAAGGCAGGGCTTAGACTATAAGAGACTCTTACTGGAATCCTCAGCTTCAGATGAATAAAAGAGAAAACAATCTGTCTAGTGTTTGACGCTGAGAAATGCCAAGCCCCAGAGATAGAGGAAACTTTACCGACAAACTTTCTCTGAGTAGCAATCTCTGTCTGTTTTGACCCATTATGTCGTCAGGGACTGTCTCCTGCTGTTCCTCCTCGGCCTTTCAGCTTGCAAGAATAAGCAGGCCACTGTGCTGCTACAGCCACTTAGATCAATACAGTCTTAGCAAGATGCTTTGCCACAGAGATCACCAAAGACCATTTATGATGTGACACAGTCCACACTCTGCAGCAAAGTGGACCATTTTCTACAGACCCATCACATGTAGGACTCAATTGATGCTTTTGTGTCCACTTAGCAATCCCCCCAACCCTGAACTACTTAAATGTCACTTTTTTCAGTCTAGGTATTGCTGGTCCTAATTCTGACAGTGTGTGCCGACAAAATATATCAATGACAAAACTCCCATTTCAAAGTTGGAGACCAAACACAACAAAGAAGGCCTGAGCGAAACCACAAGTAGAACAACACAACCAAGTAGCTTGTTTTGAGGAAATGCTTTGATGAAATTGCTGCTGTCCACTGCTTGGAAATTAATCTCTTAAGCATCACAAAGACAGGAAACTTACTTTAAAAACCTCTGGTGAGAAATCACTACATCTTGTTTTCTTCGTCTTTTCTTTTGAAGAGTCAGACCACAAACCAGCAGGCTACAGCAACCTCTTCTGGATGATAAAACTGTACTTGTGGGATGAAGGCTGTGACACAGGTGACCCATAAAAATTATAAATAATACCAGGTTCATGTTTAAAAAGTCCTAGCAGCATAAAGCTGCTATCAAGCTTGATTATGTGCCCACCAGACTCTGATGGTCCTTTGGAATGTGACACACATTGTGAAACCCAATACAGATGCAGCAATATACATGAAGATGGAGCCACTCAAGCTTATCTAGCACCATGATGGGATCTCAGCCTAGGGATGAGTCCAGTGCAGCCATTCCTGCTTCAACATGTATGTGAACATACATTGTGTCCTCAAAAAAATGCAAGACCTGCACACGATTAGTGGAATGCTAGGGAAGTACACAGTTCGTTAAGTTAACCATGAACTGTAATTTAAGATCCTTTGTAAAAGAGTGAGAACTGCAGAAAAAAAGTGTGGTGAAATATTAAGGTGAAAAATTTGCGTTTATCATGGCACCATTTTAGACATATGTTAGGTTTACTGCCTCATATAAAACCCAAGTTCCTACAGCTTTCTGTGGCAGGTAGTGTAATACCTCATACACACACATTTGCACCCCTATCCCTATTACACCTTTTATTATAAACAATGAGAAAATAGCTGAAAGAAATTGCAATAAATTAAGTGTATTTCTTTGCACTTTAACATGTCTAAACATAGGTCTAAACAAATCTTTGTTTTCAAGAATCCTGCAGTTTACCTGAAGTGTGAAACTCTAGTTAGGAGAATGTACTTCTTCGAGCACACTGTGCATTACTGATAGATGAAGATATCCAGAGAGGGCAGGGAAACCCACCTGGTGATGTTCAAAGTTTTCTTTGTAGTTCAGGTTTTTTTTTACTGTAGTTGGTTTTACTTCGATCAGTGCCTCTGCTACCCTCACCCAGCCATTGATCAAAGGTGAAAATATTTTTAGAGTGGAACTCTCTTGAACAATTATCAGGAGCACGCTCCTGTGTTGACATGTCGGTTCTGAGAAGCAAGCAGCCGTGAAGGACATCAATTTTCCAAGATGAGTTCTGGAAGGCGAGATATGCCAGATTATGTGGAGACTGATTGATTTTCTGGACAGCCACTCAGGTGGAAATCTTACCAGGACAGTTAGACAGTCATGAAGTGACAGAGTGAAGAAAATCTGAAAAATATACATGAGCGAGGAACTTTAAGGGCGAGGCAACACTTGCATCTTTGACTTCACACAAAGCCACTGCATCTGGGGATCATTGATTAAGGAAAAGGTTGACAATACTAAAATAGACAGGAAATATCACAGAATACACAAACAACACACACTAAATTGGGACAGATACCATACAGAAGGAAGAATAGAGACAATAGAAAATGTGAAAGTAGCAGAGAGGTTCTGCTGGAGCAGCTCGTTACCGCTGAGCCAACTTGTGCTCTCTTGTCATCTCCGAGAGCTAATTGGCACCTCCTGTGTGAAAACATAAGCCTGTATACTTATCGTGACAGTTATCCTGCAGAAAAACACACACACACATGCCTTCACACGCATGTCTCAAACTTTAAATGGGGAGAAAAATTGTCTTAACACTTCATAGAAACCCATAACAAAAACTTTAGCTAGCTGTGATGCATAGTAAAGACAACTGCTGACAAGGTGGGGACTAACAGTTTCTAACAAATGATGCAGAGCAGTTTGAACACCTCACAGTTAATTGTCTCAGGCTTTAAAATGGCACAAATACTGAACTATAGGAAGTCTAACTTTTCTCATATAATCAGTAATAATGATACCATTATTTGTAGTGTTTTTAGTTGTGGTTTTGAAGCAATCAGGTCAGCAAGTCATTATTCTGATTTACCAATGTTTGCTTGTTCCTTCAATCACTAAATAACTCCAGTTTGTAGCCAGTTCTTTGGGCTCCAACTGGTTTTTCATTTCCACAAACAATGAGTATATCAGCCATATTAATCATAGTAAATATCATTTACAGGCTGTTTTCATATAAGCTGTGAGATGACAGAGGCCGGAAGGCAGAAAAAGAGGCTCTGGATTCTTCACCAATTAGAAATGTTCAGCACTGAAAACTCAGCTTTGAATGTTCACAATAATCAAAAAATTGCTGCTTCCCTAGTAAGGCCATGTGGGGGATAAAATGTTCTAGATGAGTTTCTGTTTAGCCCTCTGGTCAGTGCCGCTGAAATGGTAAATGGAGGGAGCAGAGGAGAGGATCCAAAAGAAAATGGATCCATGCACCTTAGGAAGCAGGAGTTTTGTTGCTGTTTTTAACAGCTTGCATTTAGTTGTAGCAATGCATCACCATGGATTCACCTAAAGGAATGTCTGTCTAAAAGACTGCATGGAAGAAAAATGAAAATGAGAGCCAAAACATATGTACACACACAGAGCTAGGCTCTACATATATGAAATGTGGCTGTCAACACTGAAGTCCCAGCTTTCCCTCTGTCATGATCCCTTACAGTCACCATTGTTCCTCGTAGGCTCACAGTTCTCTAGTGGTGAAATATCTGCATTTATGAGGCAGCTTGTTAAAGCAATCTGTGTCCACAAATTCTTCACAAATTCTGCATATGTTAACAAAAATAAAGTTGAGAACAGTGGTTTTTAAGTATTTGTTCCTAGATCCCAATTCAATTTATTTATGTAACATCCGTATCTAACAAATGTCATCTCAAGACACTTGAATGGACAAACAGATCTAATTTATATCCAGTAATAAATATTTACCGTAATCAGATCTAATTCGACGGAAAAAACACAGAAGTGCTTAGTCAGGAGTACTTTCTATATACTGCTGTTTATAAATCCTTCATGACTGCTTCATGACTGAGAAAACAGAATTTGTCATCTTTGGACTAGAGCCTCTGTAAAACAAACTGCTTAGTGAATCACTTACTCTGCATGCTGTTAATCTGTAATAATGTAAAGAAATTTGGTGTCATCTTTGACCAGGATATGTCATGTATTATGTTAAGCCCACACAAAACCAGTTTCTAGGACTTCATTTTTTCACAGTGAAAGTATTGCTAAAATATCCCAACTCAGAGTAATACAAGAAAAACTATTTCTACACTGGGCTGTTCAGGAATTACTAAAAGTCAGTTAAAAGCTCTCAGCTTCACCAAAACGCTGCCTCAAGAGTTGTAATGAAATTTGAAAGGAGAGATCAATTGAAGCCCCTGAAGGAGCTTCTAACCCTCACAACCTTTTAAGTAGAACTTGAGTGCAGTGTTTTATAGCTAGGTTTGAGACAAAATATGTGCGGTTGACTTTGAATCTGGCAATATCTGTGTATAAACCGATTCTGTTTGTCTTGTAAAGTGCCTTGACACGACATCTGTTGTAAATCTGAGCTGCACAAATAAACTGAATTGAACTGTGTAGAAAGTCAATGGGATTTGCTTTTTTAGGGGCTTCAACTGGGAGAGAAAACAGTTTAACAAAGTAGGATTTTTCACTAATTTCTTTAAAGATTCAAATATCTAATCAGACAAATAAAAAATAAACATTTTAATACAGAAATTTGGGCTTAATGAAAAGCAATTTTAATACCTGCTTAAAGTTTATTTTCAGACAAACAGCCTCATCGGAACAAATATTCAAATTTTAAGAAAATGACTATAGTTAGTGGCAGTAGCAGCTTCTTCAACAGTTTTTTCCCATTACACTTTCTTAGAAAAACTGCCAATACCAGCTTTTGATATTAAAAAAATGGCCCAATGCCAAGAGGAAACCCACAAGCATTTGGGAAACCAACAATTAATGGGGACAGGGTCCTCGTTTTATTTCAGAAATAACACAAAAAGAGCCGTTTCAATGCTTTCTGGAACCAGGACACCTCTGAAAACTGCATTATAGTATACAGTACAGACCAAAAGTTTGGACACACCTTCTCATTCAAAGAGTTGCCCTTATTTTCATGACTATATATATATATATTAACGTCACACTGAAGGCATCAAAACTATGAAGTAACACATGTAGAATTATATACTGAACAAAAAAGTGTGAAACAACTGAACTAATGTCTTATATTCTAGGTTCTTCAAAGTAGCCACCTTTTGCTTTGATTACTGGTCCACACACGCTTGGCATTCTGTTGATGAGCTTCAAGAGGTAGTCACCTGAAATGGTTTTCCAACAGTCTTGAAGGAGTTCCCAGAGATGCTTAGCACTTGTTGGCCCTTTTGCCTTCACTCTGCGGTCCAGCTCACCGCAAACCATCTCGATTGGGTTCAGGTCCGGTGACTGTGGAGGCCAGGTCATCTGGCGCAGCACCCCATCACTCTTCTTCTTGGTCAAATAGCCCTTACACAGCCTGGAGGTGTGTTTGGGGTCATTGTCCTATTGAAAAATAAATGATGGTCCAACTAAACGCAAACCGGATGGAGTAGCATGCCGCTGCAAGATGCTGTGGTAGCCATGCTGGTTCAGTATGCCTTCAATTTTGAATAAATCCCCAACAGTGTCACCAGCAAAGCACCCCCACACCATCACACCTCCTCCTCCATAATTCACGGTAGGAACCAGGCATGTAGAGTCCATCCGTTTACCTCTTCTGTGCCGCACAAAGACTCGGTGGTTGGAACCAAAGATCTCAAACTTGGACTCATCAGACCAAAGCACATATTTCCACTGGTCTAATGTCCATTCCTTGTGTTCTTTAGCCCAAACAAGTCTCTTCTGTTTGTTGCCTGTCCTCAGCAGGGGTTTTCCTAGCAGCTATTTTACCATGAAGGCCTGATTCACACAGTCTCCTCTTAACAGTTTTTCTAGAGATGGTTTTGCTGCTAGAACTCTGTGTGGCATTGACCTGTTCTCTCAATCTGAGCTGCTGTTAACCTGTGATTTTGAGGCTGGTGACTCAGAAAGAACTTATCGTCCGCAGCAGAGGTGACTCTTGGTCTTCCTTTCCTGGGGCGGTTCCTCATGTGAGCCAGTTTCTTTGTAGCAATTGATGGTTTTTGCGACTGCACCTTGGGGGACACTTTCAAAGTTTTCCCAATGTTCGGACTGACTGACCTTCATTTCTTAAAGTAATGATGGCCACTCGTTTTTCTTACTTAGCTGCTTTCTTTTTGCCATAATACAAAAATTCTAACAGTCTATTCAGTAGGACTATCAGCTGTGTACTGTATTCACCCCCCTGCACAACACAACTGATGGTCCCAACCCATTTATAAGGCTTGAAATCCCACTTATTAAACCTGACAGGGCACACCTGTGACGTGAAACCCATTTCAGGTGACTACCTCTTGAAGCTCATCAACAGAATGCCAAGAGGGTGCGTAGCGGTAATCAAAGCAAAAGGTGGCTACTTTGAAGAACCTAGAATGTAAGACACATTTTCAGTTTTTCACATTTTTTTGTTCAGTATATAATTCTACATGTGTTACTTCATAGTTTTGATGCCTTCAGTGTGA
>JAHHUM010002759.1:28002-83539 GCA_036173005.1 Crenichthys baileyi | reverse complement strand
CTGTGGGCTGAGATCTAAGACTATGCTTCCTACGTACCGTCTCCCAGCCGGCCTGAGATCCCGGCTGCGCGGGCTCTGCCGGAGGACTGCTACGGGGAGCTACCCTCGGTGGCTCCGCGCTGGCTAAGGGGCCTCGGCTATCTGCTGGTTTTTCAACAGCGCGGAGCCGGGCCTCCAAATCCGACACCCTCGCCTCCAAAGCTACAAAAATGCTACATTTATTACACATACCATTATCACTAAAGGAGGCAGAGGAGTAACTGAACATCTGACACAGAGAGCAAGAGAGAGGAGGAGACTCAGAAAGAGAAACAGCAGAACGGGTAGCCATGGTGGAGCTAAAGCTAACGCTAAGCTAGCGTTAAATCAGCAATCATATTAGACAAGTAGACAACTCAGGTAGAAAAATAGAGAAACCCTGGTTTTAAAATATCAAATTCACAACTGAGGTTGGCCAAAATGACTACACTTCATTCAAACAAGCCTTACAATATCCATATATATAAATTTTATTGGAGATAACTATTAAAAATTGCAATAAGAACTCATATTTTCCAACTAGAATAAAAAAGTACCAAGAGCATTTATACTATTTATTTATTTAGTTAGTTAATTGAAATATGCAGATTCAGTTAGTTGCAATGCAAAGAGCAATGCATGTGTGTTTTTACTCTGAGCTGGATTGGAGCTAAACTCTTTCCTGCAAATCAGGTCTGCTGCTGTCACACTACTAAAGCCAAAAAATGTAAGTTATCTCTTTGAATGTTTGTATTTTTGAGAATTTTCTATTGAGGAATATTTCAGACACCTGTCTGTGTGGTGTCAATCTTAGAAGAAGAAACAAATATCTCCTTTTAAGTAAATATAATTTTTTTTATATTTTTTGTTTCGGTGTGTTTTTTCACTTACCTTTTACAAGGATTGCACATATTTGAATATTAGTCTCTGGGGTGATGATGAGGCATTCAAATAGCAAAATATACATCACCGCTTGCTTTTTCTGACTTTCTGTTATCATTTTTTAAAACAAACTCATTTTATTAGTCATTTCGTAATCAGATAAGTTGATAAGCAATTAATCTAATTTCTCTGAGGTCAATACAGAATTAAAAACCTAACCATGCACAGCATTACCTGCTTGGTAGAGACTTTTGTTTTGTAAGATCCAAATATACACGGAGAGTAGCATATGCCTTAAAAATCCCACTACTTTCAGTATCTACTGTGTTTTAACAGAAAAATCTGACTTGTAATTTGTAAACATGTACAGCATATCTAAATTGGATTTTTTATTTTATTTTATGTTTTTGCTTGTTACTTACAGACTCCCTCGCCAACTGGATTTTCAACGTTTTCAAGCCGAGGACTTTCAGGTCTCGCCTTTTCACATCAACTAGAATGAAACTTCCATTACCGACTGTGGCACCACCTGCTGCTCCCACAATCTCTGTAATCCAAAGATGCCAGATGCTGACACCTCAATCACATTCACCTGCTCCCTCGGAAAATTTACCCACCAACCAACCAACCAACCAACCAACCAACCACAGGAGTGCTAAAAGACCTTTATTACCCCAAAGTGGAGGGGAAGCCTGTTTGCTCACATCCAAGGTAGGTCACCTGTAGATGACATTGATTTAAAAATATATATCATATGGTTCTGGATGAATGCAATGCATGTATAAGTAGTTTTTCTGTGTAAATGTATATAGATATGATAATCGTATTCGTACTCGTCGTCGTCGTGGGTCGCCCCCCGGGTCGCGGGGGCAGCAGACTCAGCAGAGACACCCAGACGTCCCTCTCCCCAGACACCTCCTCCAGCTCCTCCGGGGGGAGCCCAAGGGGTTCCCAGGCCGCCGGAGACATTCCCTCCAGCGTTCCTGGGCCGTCTCCTGAGGCCTCCTCCCGGTGGGACGTGCCTGGAACACCCCCCAGGAAGGCGTCCCGGGGGCATCCGGGTAAAAGAGGCCCCAGCCACCTCAACTGTTCCTCTCGATGTGGGGGGACAGCGGCTCAATCCGAGCTCCTCCCGGATGGCCGAGCTCCTCACCCCATCTCTAAGGGGGTGCCCGCCCACCCTAAGGAGGGAAACCATTTCAGCCGCTTTATCCGGATCCGTTTTTTTCTTCAAAATTTCCCCGTTCATGGGCCATAGTGAGGGTAGGAATGTAACCCCGGGAAATCGAGAGCTTCGCTTTTTGGCTCGCTCTCCTTACCCAAAGGACCGGCACAGCGTCCCCATTACTGCCAGCCGCCCGATCCTCTTCGATCTCCCGCCCATTCTTCCCTCCCTTGTGAACAAGACCCCGAGAATTTTGTACTCCCCCCCTTGGGGCAGGAACTCCCCCCCAAACCCTGAAGGGGGACAAGCCCCCTTTTTTCCGGTAAAGGGACCATGGCCTCTGATTGGGGATTTGTTTCTTCATCCCAGCCCCTTATATAGATATGAAATTTAAAGAAATTTTTCCATGGGGATTTGAAAACTGGTTTTTTTTGATGCTCCCTTTATGATTGTAAAAAGGGTTTAAGGCATCATAAGGGTTTGCAAAAGGTATTATTCCCCAACCCCTAACAGGAAATGCAAATTTTGCAATAAAAAAGCTATTTGAATATGGACTCTGTATTTTAAATTTTCCCCTACGGGCCCTGAGATTTATTTGGGTATATTCTAAGGGTTATGTTCATCCAATTTAGTTTTAATTTTTTGGCGCTTTCAAAAACAACTTACAGCCCATATTAAATAAATTAAATATTTTTAAAAAGGGTTCATGTTTTTCCCAAGTGAGCCCGATTATATAATTAATTTACACACAAACTAAATATTTTTATTTATGATCCCTTTTGGAGGGTTTTTTATGCCTCCCGCAAATAAAAAAACATGCCCTTTAAAATTTCTTGGAAAAAGTAAATATTTACATCAGAAACCCAAAGAAAAAACAAGTTAATTTCAGAAATGGGTGTTTTAAAAAAAATTTTTTGTTTAATAAACCCGCTTAAGGTTATTTTTTTTTTTTTTTTTTTTAAAAAAAGTTATTTTAACCAAAACAAAAAGGCGCCTCTTTAGAACACATGTTCTAATTTGTTAATTATGACTGTACTGACTTAATTGAAAAGGGGGTAAAAGGGACTATTTGGGGGTCCCGTTTTTTCTAATTATGTTTTTTCCCTTTTTTTACTTGGGGGTTAGCCTAATATTTTAGCACTTTCACTGAGGTAATGTTTTTTGCATAATTCCTGCCTTTAATCTAGGAAACGGTTTGGTTACGTAGTGTGCAGGATTTAAGGCAGAGCAATAATGGATAAACTGTAAATGGTCCCAGTTTAAGGGACCGTATGAGGGACCACACCTACCTGGGAAAGCTTACTAGGTGTTGGAAATGAGGCTCTGACCAACTGTTAAACCTCATGGTCAGGAGAAGCAGTGTGACCTTTGCCCTGGCTATAAAACAGTGGACCTGATAATTACTCTCATAAAGTAGCTGAGGAGTTTTCCAGTCTACATGAGGTTTGTGGGTCAGCAGAAGTTTGCAACCATGTCTCTAAAGGGATTTTGTTGTAGAGGGAGTGCGGAACTGGGTTTCTTTAAATGGCTATAAGCAAATCGAGGGCTGTGTCCATGTCCTTGACAAAAAGTCAAGCATATTCCCAGTGCATGATGGACTCCACCAGGGCTAGGCACTGTCACTCATTATGTTTGTGGTGTTCATAGATTAGAATTTCATGGTGTAGTCAAGGAGATGAGCATCTCTGGATTGGGAACCTCAGGGTCTCATATTTGCTTTTTACAGATGATGTAGTTCATTGGGTGTCTTCAGGCCATGACCTTCAGTGTGCAATGGAGTGGTTCACAGCAGAGTGTGAAAAGGTCAGTATTACAGTCAGCTCCTCTAAGTCTGAGGCCATGGTTCTCATTGTCTAGGTCAGGGAAGGTCAGGGGTCATTCCTATCCTCAAGCCTAGGATTTCAGGCAACGTGGTGTCATCTTGGAGGTTTTCTGTCTCTTCAGGCCTTGGATTGTCTTGGGATTCATGAGAATTAACGTTGCTGGTACAGGGATCTCTGGGTTTCCTGCAATCTCCATGTGCTGATTGCAGGAGGATGGATGGATGGATGGATGGATGGATGGGTGGATAAAAACTGCTGCAGTGAATATACCTGCTTAATTTAAACTCGACTAATATTTAATGTGCTATCCTAAATTCAATTCAATTCAATTCAGTTTTATTTATGTAGCGCCAATTCACATCACATGTTGTCTCAAGGCACTTCACAAAAGTCAGGTACATACATTCCAATTAGTCCTAACCATTGAACAGTGGAGTCAGAGTTAGTTATTTATTCAAATTGGATGAAAAGTTTTTCTAAGGAAACCCAAGAGATTGCATCCAGTCAGTGACTTGCAGAGGAAAAACTCCCTTTTCACAGGAAGAAACCTCCAGCAGAACCAGGCTCAGTGTGAGCGGCCATCTGCCACGACCGACTGGAGGTTAGAGAGAACAGAGCAGAGACACAAAGAGAAAAACTAAGCACTAATCCAGGAGTACTTTCTATGGGAAGGAAAATTAAATGTTAATGGATGTAGCTCCTTTAGTCATTTCACCTAGAAAGAAATAACATATAAACTCTGAGCCAGTTTTCAAGGTTAGTCTGAAAGAGAGCACATAGAGTTAGTTACAGTAAAAGCTCAGTCAATCGCCATGTCTAGGAGAGAGAAAGGTTAAACACTAAAAAGACAGGGCCATTTGGATCATCGGTAGAGGGTGAGCATTAAGTTGTTGCCCAGCAAATGCTTGGATGATGCCCCTCTCCGAAAGGTGTTACAGGTAGACACAGATTCAGGCCAGGTGTAGCTTCTAGGAAGAGAAAGAGAGAGAACAAAGGTAAAAGCTGAAATAACAGCAAATAATGCAAATTGTAGAGTACGTGTGAGAATGTAGTGAAGATGGTGAAAGTGGTCATTATGTCCTCCGCAGCCCTAAGCCTCTAGCAGCATAACTACACAGAAAGTTTCAGTCAATTTCTTTGTTAAACGTGATGCCGCGTACTTTTTCAACAATGTGTTGTTTTCCAAGGCACCCCACAAAGTGGTGTCCCACTGATGGTTATTGTTATACTAAAACCACAAGGATGGGATACCTCTCTCTGTCCAACTGATTTAACCATTGAAAAGAGAGGGGGTCATACAGGTAGCATAAATGGAGGGTGTGTTTTGCACTCAACCATAACTGAGCTGGTTTTAGGCTACAACCTGACTCCCCCTTACTTCCTCGTCCAAACCCGGGAGGGAGAAAGGCTCCCTCCCTGCTAAACTAAACCTCAGCATCTAACTATAGGCTTTATCAAAAAGGAAAGTTTTTAGGCCTAGCCTTAAAAGTAGACAGGGTGTCGCCTCACGGATTAAAACTGGGAGCTGGTTCCACAGGAGAGGAGCCTGATAACTAAAAGCTCTGCCTCCCATTCTACTTCTAGAGACTCTAGGAACGCACAGTATAACCTGCAGTCTTGAAAACGAAGTGCTCTGTTAGGAACATATATATAACAAACATCTAATGTCTGTGTGGAATTGCCTACAACATGGGTTTCCATCTCATTTCACCTGCTGTAATTACGAAGTCCTGTCTTTAAATAGCTTGAAAGTCTGACTTTATTAAAACATGTAGATATAACACACGTTTTAGGCAATACCTACATTACATACATACGTAGTTGCTGTATTCTGTGCATGTTAAAAATACGAAATGTTTGTGGTTGAACTTCATGGCCTGTTTTTATGCTTCTTTAAAAGGGTCCCTGAACGTTCCTTCAGCTTTTAAAAACCCATGCTGGGATTACATTTTTCTCTACTTTCAACACAAATGTTGGGTCAAATTGTTGCTAAAGGCAACTTCCTTCATTTCTATTACAGCATGGTCTTTGGACTGAAAGACTGAGAAGCTCCTTTGCAGAGCGGTTGCATTGAAACTGCCATTTTGGCAATGCAGAGACATGATCTATCCACTGGCTTTCACCACAGTATTTGGTATCGCTGTTTGCTTCTATTCTGTGGAATCTAAAGTGAGCCTTTCTTTCACAAAGAATTTCATCTTTGTTGACTTGAGTAAGTCTGAGTGGTTCGCTCCATTTGAACCGTCATCACTGTGGGCCGGTAAGCAGCATATTTTTGCAGATCCTTGTGTGCGGCATGAAAAGATTCTCTACATGTACAATACTTATAAAAGTCGAGAGCAAATTTTGGTTTTGTTCATATTTAGTTTTTGAGAAAATCAGATGGTCATTTTCTTTTATTTAAATAAGTTTTTCTAACTTTACAGTTTTCTTGTTCTTACATTCACTGTCTTTTTACTACTTTTGTTTTAGCTCCTGTTTCTTAACCACTTTATTTTTATTAAGCAATTAAGATGATTAGTGAATCTGCAGAATTTAGTTAGATAATTTCAAGCAAATCTCTTACAAAAAGAAAAGCATGTTACACTGAACATGTTCTATGCTGTTTGTTCTAAGCCACTATGAAGCGCATCCCAGATTTTTTTTCAGCAATAGCCTCAGTTTATCTATATTATCATATTTTAACCAATTCTGTCAACTTCACTGCTTTCACACGTAGAAGCTCTGAGCGAATCTAAAAACTTCTGAGGTGTATCAGTACTGAATCAGTACTTTTCAGTTTGTTCAATTTTGTTGGAAGAGGTTGGACACAACTTCATGGACCTCAAAACCATTGCAGAGTCCGTCAGAGCTTTGACTCATCACTGGGTTTGTTTCTGGTGTTTATCTCTGGACAGTGCGCCTGATCCTGTGTTGTGGGATCAACTTGATCCATGCATCATGCATTTTTAAATAGTCATTTTCTGTTAGAAGCTAAGAATGCAGTCAGGCTGATAACTAAATTCCCAGTCTGGGATTTAATAAAGTACATTCTATTCTATTCTGTTGAGCAGAATGCCATGCACTAATGAACTAAAACTGATCTCCAAATGTAACTACTTTCCAATGAAATATTCAGTGTAACAGCAAATTCCCCAGAACAAGTTAGAAATGTCAAAAATTATTAGTTTAAATAGATTTTTTCTCTTGCCTGGAGGATCTTGATGAAGAAGGTTCTTCTTCCTGCACTAATAGGTTCCTCCTAGATCCTTCCCATACAAATAACGAACTGCCCTTCAGATTACCCTGCAACGAAAATCAATGCTGCTTTTTTAACGTCTGATGTCAGTAGAATAAAAATTGAAAAATCACAAGAATCAAGATAGGGGTAGGTCCTTGCTACACAAGCTTTAGAAATGATTTTGTAATGCTAAAGATAAAATACATTATAACGCAGTAAGAACATATAAATAGTTAGAAATTTACAGTTGCATGTTCTAATGTTGAAAGTATCTAATGTCCTCTTCCAGAACCAGTGGAAAGAGAATATTTTTTTAGAGTTTTACAAAGGAAACAATTTTAGAGTAATGTAGTCTATTTCTAAGAGAAAACATCAGGGTAAGGTGTGTAAAGCTTGTGGCTCTCTGAGACCAAGACTCTTTTGCCTTTATATTTTAAATAATTGGGATGAACGTCTTCAACATGGTTCTACTAAAGGCAGAGACAAAAGTGATTCTCACATTGAGGCTTGTACCAGTCTTTGTAGGAATTCCATGCCTTGCTCCTGCCACCGGAAACTACTGGTAACACAGTGAAGACTGTGGTAACATCATCATGTTGGAACAGGTCAAGGTTAAGAATGTCAAACCTAATGGCAATGTGCCAACTGTCAGCATGGTGGTGGCAGCATCATGCTGTGGGGGTGTTTGGCTGCAAGATGAATTGTTGCATTGCACCAAGAGTGCAATTTAATGAAGGGAACTACCTCCAAATTCGTCAACCTCATCTTAAAAAACAGTCATGTGGTTGAACTTGGATACAGTTAGTGGTCCAACAGGACAATAACATATCCCAACTGGTTTTGAAATGGACAACACACTGGGGGGTGACATACATCAAGTTTAGCTTGGATGCATTTTTAATAAATTCAAATTTTGTGTGTTCTGTTTTTAAAGTCAGTTTAAGTTTTTGTTCCAACCCTAGAAAGGAACAGTTCAGTTTAATCAAAAGCCTCAATTTTATTCAGACATTCTGTCATCAATCTACGAGTTTTGCGCAATAACTGTATGTCATAAACACAAACCTAAAAAAGCTGCTATTATTGTTTGTTTTATTTTTAGAATTTAGTAATTAATCAAGAATACGTAAATTACAAACAAGTGGAAACCAGTGTTAATCTTTTTTTTAGATTAATGACCCTGGGTTTAATGCTTCTTGGAGTTCCACAATTTCACTGTGGTTTGTTTATCTATCTGCAAGGTCCCAATGCAAAAGAGAATCTGTCAGCTTTTATCTGTCAGCTCCATTCCACCTGCTCTATGACTGTGGTTTAATAATTAGATGCAGCAACAAACTGATAATTCCTCCTTTTAAATAAGACACCCGCACCAGACTCTGGAAGCCAAAGGCTGCACAGACTGTTGTAAAACATCCTTTGGATTGTAGCACAAAATAATCTGGCTGCAAATATGTTCGATGAATACATGCAAGAGCAGGGACATGCTTCAAAATGTCCAATGTCAATTCATCTGCTATTTGCCAGTGGAAATACTCAGTTAAAAAGGTCTGACACTATTCCAGCAAACAGCATGGTAAAATCAATACAAGGAGTAGGAAACAGGTAGGATTTCCTTTGTTAGGCACTATTGAAATATGAAACCATCTAAAACTTAAAATATAAAATGAAAATTTAATCTAAAATCTTTATTTTTTATTTACACACTGTATTTGTTTACTGTATACGTTTACATTTTAGCCACTTTTACCAAGTACTCATTAAGATGCATATACAGTATTTCCACACATTGTATTTGTAAATTAGCTTCTCTGCCCTTGTTCCTGTCTTTGAGGAAAAAGAAAAACTTATAAATATCACTCAATATTATAAAACATTGATAATAACCTGCATCACACGGCAATCTAAAAACTTCTGAGGTGTATCAGTACTGAATCAGTACTTTTCAGTTTGTTTAATTTTGTTCAGTCAATCGCCATGTCTAGGAGAGAGAAAGGGTTAAACACTAAAAGACAGGGCCATGTGGATTATCGGTAGAGGGTGAGCATTAAGTTGTTGCCAGCAGAAGCTCGGACGATGCCCCTCTCCAGAAAGGTGTTACAGGTAGACACAAAGTCAGGCCAGGTGTAGCTTCTAGGAAGAGAAAAGAGAGAGAACAAAGTTAAAACCTGAAATAACAGCAAATTATGCAAAGTTGTAGAGTAGTGTGAGAATTTAGTGAAGAGGGTGAAAGTGGTCATTATGTCCTCCAGCAGCCTAAGCCTATTGCAGCATAACTACACAGAAAGTTTCAGTTCAGAATATTTAGTTAAATGGCGCTTATTTACAACAATGTCGTCTCAAAGGCACCCCACAAAGGGTCCCACTGATGGTTATTGTTATACTAAAAACCACAAGGATTGGGATACCTCTCTCTGTCAGACTGATTATAACCACTGGAAAAGAGAAGGGGTCATACAGGTAGCAGAAATGGAGGGTTTGTTTGCACCTCAACCATAACTGAGCCGGTTTAGGCTAAACCTGACTCCCCCTTACTCCATCCAACAGGGAGAGAGGAAGGCTCCCTCCCTGATAAACTAAGCCACTCTAACTATAAGCTTTATCAAAAAGGAAAGTTTTAAGCCTAGCCTTAAAAGTAGACAGGGTGTCCGCCTCCCGTATTAAAACTGGGAGCTGGTTCCACAGGAGAGGAGCCTGATAACTAAACGATCTGCCTCCCATTCTACTTCTAGAGACTTTAGGAACCACCAGTAAACCTGCAGTCTGAGAACGAAGTGCTCTGTTAGGAACATATGGAACAATCAGATCTCTTATGTATGATGGAGCTAGATCATTAAGGGCTTTATCTGTGAGGAGGAGAATTTTAAATTCTATTCTGGATGTAACAGAGAGCCAATGAAGGGAAGCTAAAATAAGAGAAATATGATCTCTCTTTTTAATTTTCATCAGAACTCTTGCTGCAGCATTTTGAAGCAGCTGAAGGCTTTTAACTGCATTTTGTGGACATCCTGATAGTAAAGAATTACAATAGTCCAGCCTTGAAGTAACAAATGCATGGACTAGTTTTTCAGCATCACTCCTGGACAGGATATTTCTAATTTTGGCAATGTTCCGGAGATGAAAGAAGGAAATCCTAGAAACCTGTTTAATATGGGATTTAAATAACATGTCCTGGTCAAAAGTAACACCACGGTTTTTTACTTTAACACCGGAGGTCAATTTAATGCCATCCAGGTTAAGTGATTGACTAAGCAATTTCTTTTTTAAAGGTCTGAAATCACCATTGCATTATCTTTGCAATGATCCCAGTGCTTCACAGCGTTGAACCCTGGTTCAGACACTGAGCTCCTACAAAGAAAATTAATCATCACTGATATTACATGTTCCGTTAGGAAACGTATTCTCAGGATCTTAATTATTCAACATCTCTAATGTAAATGGCTGATAAATTATACCATGACTAATTTATAATAATTGTAATATTAGAGTTAAATTAAATACGTGTGTATAATTTCCAAAAGAGGTTTTATTTTAGGTTTAAGCTCTATGTGACTGGTTTGGCTAAAAAGGGAAATTACACCATAAAACATGTTGAAACGTGGACAGATCCGAGCTCAGAGTGAGGTTTAATCCCACAACAGACCAGCACCCTCAAAGTAGTTCGTTTTTCACCCCACATGACCATGTAAGTAGGCAAAAAAGGGATCAATGATTCTAAACTTGACACATTGGACTTTCCAGCACCCTTGTTTATACAGTTGCTAACTCCTGTTGTTTAACTCGCCTGTCAGTCATGTTTTCAAAGTTGGACTTGTACAAAACAGTGTACTGGAGCTGCTCCACCTTTAAAAGAAAACTGTCTCTCCCACAGGAATGAGGCCTGTAATAGCATATTGATCAAAAATGAATCCAGTGCACAAATGAGAACATGGTGAAGCACAAATATTACAAACTACCTGGGCTTGGCTAAATGAAGGTTTGATCGATGCAGGATTAATTGTGTTCGTGTCTGACCACAGCTGAATCAGAATGGTCCCCAGGTTTGTGTGGCACAAAAGTGTTACAGCAGAACAAATGTTCTGGATATTATTCCTTGTCTGAAATGTGGCTTGTTTAAGTTTCAGTGAGAACCACATTGTTCTCTTTGGAAACTTTGGATGTTGAAAAGTGTTCAATTTAATTTAAAATACAAAAGCTTGCTATTATTTTTTTCTGTCAGAGCGACAGTGCACCCCTCCTTGAACCACCACCTTAACGTGGTGGAGGGATTTGAGTGCTCGAATGATCCTAGAGGCTAAATTGTCTGGGGCTTAAATGCCCCTTGTAGGGTCTCCCATGGCAAACAGGCTCTAGGAGATGGGTCAGACAAAGAGCGGATCAAGAATCAAGAATCATGAAGACTAGTACATCGAGGCACGTGACATCGCCCGTTACGGAGGAGCCGGTGTCCCACCCTGGAGCCAGGCCTGGGGTCGGGACTCACAGGAGAGTGCCTGGTGGCTGGTTTGCTCCTCGCGGGACCCGGCCAAGCCCGAACAAGAGACGCGAGGCCATCCCCCAGTGGGCCCACCACCTGCAGGGGGAACCGTGAGGGACCGGTGCAAAGAGGTTTGGGTGGTGGACGAAGGTGGAGACCTCAGCGACCCGATCCCCGGATGCTTAGGCTGGCTCTAGGGACGTGGAATGTTACCTCGCTGAGGGGGAAGTAGCCTGAGCTTGTGCTTGAGGTCTAGAGATATTGACTAGAAATAGTCGGGCTCACCTCCACGCACAGCGTGGGCTCTGGAACCCATCTCCTCGAGAGGGGCTGGACTCTCTTCTACTCTGGATTGGCCCACGGGGAGAGGCGGCGGGCTGGGGTGGGTTTGCCCCCCAGCTCAGCCGTCTCCTGTTGGGGTTTACCCCAGTGGATGAGAGGGTCGCATCCCTGCGCCTTCGGGTTGGGGACAGGTCTCTGACTGTCGTTTCGGCCTACGGGCCAAGCGGTAGTGCGGAGTACCCAGCCTTTTTGGTCTCCCTGTCGGGGGTGCTGGATAGTGCCCCTCCCGGGGACTCCATTATTCTGCTGGGGGACCTCAACGCCCACGTTGGAAACGACAGTGACACATGGAGAGGTGCGATCGGGAGGAATGGCCTCCCTGATCTGAATCCGAGTGGTGTTTTGTTATTGGACTTCTGTGCTAGTCATGGATTGTCCATAATGAACACCATGTTCAAACATAAGGGTGTCCATCAGTGCACATGGCAACAGGACATCCTAGGCAGGAGGTCAATGATCGACTTTGTTTTCATATTATCAGACCTTCGCCGCATGTTTTAAACACTTGGGTGAAGAGAGGGGCTGAGCTGTCCACTGATCACCACTTGGTGGTGAGTTGGATCTGCTGGATGAGGAGAAAGCTGGACAGACTTGGCAGGCCCAAGCGCATAGTGAGGATCTGCTGGGAATGTCTGGCGGAGCCCTCAGCCAGGGATGTATTCAACTCCAACCTCCGGGAGAGCTTTGACCAGATTCCGGGGGATGTTGGAGACATAGAGTCCGAGTGGACCATGTTCTCCGCATCTATTGTCGATGCTGCTGCCCGTAGCTGCGGTCGTTAGGTCTGCGGTGCCTGTCGTGGCGGCAATCCCAAAAACCGGTGGTGGACACCGGCAGTAAGGGATGCTGTCAAGCTGAAAAAGGAGTCCTATCAGCTGTGGCTGGCTTGAGGGACTCCTGAGGCGGCTGACGGGTACCATGAGGCCAAGCGTGCTGCGGCCTGGGCTGTGGCGGAGGCAAGAACTCAGGCCTGGGAGGAGTTCGGTGAGGCCATGGAGAAGGACTACCGGTTGGCCTCGAAGCGATTCTGGCAAACCGTCCGGCGCCTCACGAGGGGGAAGCAGTGCTTCCCCCTCCTGAGGCACTCTAAGGATCACACTCCTCAGCCTCCCTGGTAAGGCCTACACCAGGATATTGGAGAGGAGAGTCCGGCCGATAGTCGAACCTCGGCTTCAGGAGGAACAGTGTGGTTTTTGTCCTGGCCGTGGAACACTGGACCAGCTCTATACCCTCTCCAGGGTACTCGAGGGTTCATGGGAGTTTGCCCAACCGGTCCACATGTGTTTTGTGGACCTGGAGAAAGCATTCGACTGTGTTTGGGGGGTGCTCCAGGAGTATGGAATCGGGGGCCCTTTATTTGGGGCCATCCGGTCCCTGTACAAGCGGAGCAGGAGTTTGGTTCGCATTGCCGGCACTAAGTCGGACCTGTTCCTGGTGCATGTTGGACTCCGGCAGGGCTGCCCTTTGTCACCGGTCCTGTTCATAACTTTTATGGACAGGATTTCTAGACGGAGCCAAGGGCCGGAGGGGGTCTGGTTTGGGGACCAGTGGATTTCGTCTCTTCTTTTTGCAGATGACGTGGTCCTGCTGGCCCCCTCTAGCCAGGACCTACAGCATGTGCTGGGGCGGTTCGCAGCCGAGTGTGAAGCGGCTGGGATGAAAATCAGCTCCTCCAAGTCCGAGGCCATGGTTCTCGACCGGAAAAGGGTGGCTTGTCCTCTTCAGGTTGAAGGCGAGTTCCTGCCTCAAGTGGAGCAGTTCAAGTATCTCGGGGTCTTGTTCACTAATGAGGGAAGAACGGAGCTGGAGATCGACAGCGGGAACGGTGCGGCTGCCGCAGTAATGGGGGCACTGTGCCGGTACGTTGTGGTGAAAAGAGAGCTGAACCGTAAAGAGAAGCTCTCGATTTACCGGTCGGTCTACGTTACTACCCTCACCTATGGCCATGAACTTTGGGTCATGACCGAAAGAACGAGATCCCGGATACAAGCGGCTGAAGTGAGCTTCCTCCGTAGGGTGGCTGGGCACTCCCTTAGAGAAAGGGTGAGGAGCTCGGCCATCCGGGAGGGGCTCGGAGTAGAGCCGCTGCTCCTCCACATCGAGAGGAGCCAGTTGAGGTGGCTCGGGCATCTATACCGGATGCCTCCTGGACGCCTTCCTCGGTAGGTGTTCCAGGCACGTCCCACTGGGAGGAGGCCCAGGGGACGTGGAGGGACTATGTCTCTCGGCTGGCCTGGGAACGCCTTGGGCTCCCCCCGGAGGAGCTGGAAGAGGTGTCTGGGGAGAGGAACGTCTGTGTGTCTCTGCTGAGTCTGCTGCCCCCGCGACCCAGTCAAGCGGAAGACGACGAGTACGAGTACGAGTGACAGTGCAACTTAACTTAATAGGCATGATTATCTATTGTATCACAAGCAAACTGATATGATCTAGGTTTTCTAACATCGTATGCTAAATTATATTAGTCTGGTTTATCAGATTTGTGTGCAAATTTAAATTTTCTCCTTTAGCTCCTTATGCCCCTTGGTGCCTCCATCTGCAAAAAACCACTAAAGTTATATAGAGGAGTTCTTCCCTTTAGTCTTAGAAGTAGCAATCTAATGTGTCCCAGAGCAGGGGACCTCCAGGCATCAAAAAGTCTAGTGCCAGAGGACACCAGTCTCTGATTGACTTTCACAGGACAGAACCAGCTGTTTGTCCAAAAACCCAGTCTGTTCTCTGAGGCAGGAAAGCCATGTCGGTCCATGGGGGAGGTGTCAGAAAATCATGGGTTGGACCTGTGTGAGGCCTCGTTTTTCACTTCTACCGGGGCAGTTTTGACTAAAGGCTGGTTCCAAAAATTGGTTTCATCTGATTTTTTATGATTCCACCCAATTAGGTTAAAGTTAGATATTAGAATATAGAACAATGCCATTAAAACCACTCCTTTAATTTTACAGAGAAACTCTTAATAACTCTTAATCAATAAATGAAGACATAGATGAAATGTTCTGAATGTTCAGTCTGTAGTTTATATAGGTCCTTGCAGTTAGTGTGGAAGAAAACTGGTTGTCTTTGTTTGCTGGGTGTTTGTTTTGTTTTTGAAAATCAGGTGTGAATATAGGTTTATTTATCAAAACTTGATTTCTAATTTTAGTGAATCATTTTTGTTTATTCTTTTATATTCTTTCGATCCATTGATTAAAGTTGTAGTTGTTCCTAAGTAAATTTTATATCTGTGAAATATACAGAAATGTCCTCATCGGTCATGGTATAGGGTATATATTATTATGGTATAGGGATCACTATGTGGAAAGGTGAAGATTTCACCCTTCAAATAGATTTTTATCTTATAGGACTGTTTGATTAAGGAGGATAGCTGGACCTTTCCAATATTTAAATTTAAAATTTGTTTTTTTTACAAACTTTTTCTTTTTTTTTTTAAACCGTGTCCTGCCCGGCAGAGTAGCGCTCAGAATTGTTGTCTGAATGCCAAGAAAACCCCCAACAGATTTACTTTCACAAGTGGAGCACTACAGCTAACGCTTTAAAGCTCTGCTTGATATTTATAAAAATAAATTTTTTTAGAAAGTGCTTTGGGATTATTTCAATTGTTATGGACAATGAGACAGAAACTAAAAGGAAAAAAAAGAAGCACAAAAGAGAGAAAGGTGGGGCAAAAAGGAAATGGGGAGAGAAGGAGAATAGAATGGAGGAAAGAAAGAAGGATGAAGAGAATACAAGATAACACCCTGCTTGCTTCTACACCTGCAGAATTGTTCATATTAAAAGCTTTTTTACCGAAAAGTGCACGGTGCTTATGAATGCAAGATGTATTTAGTGATAAATGCAGCTCAATATAGAACATTTGTGTATCTGTTAACACCTGAATCTAAACACCTGTGAGTGTGAGCGCGCTTGTGTATACAAGGTTTCTCCATAAAAATATGCAATAGTGTGTGTGAGGAGCCACAGACCTGCCGCCTGGACCGGGACAGATACAGAGGCTCCCCAGAGCGCAGGAACCCCAGGAGAACCACCGCCGCAACCCCCCCAAAGAAGAACAGGGGAGAGTCCCAGGGGAACCACCCAGCAGCCACAATGCAGAAGCCCCGGGGAGCTGCAGCGACGAGCCCACAGGCCCCGCCAGCAGCCGTCTACACCCGAGCAGATCCAGCCATGGACCCAGAAACCCGAGATCCCAGGACTTTTCAATATAGTAAGTGTGGAGGGTATTGCATATTATTGCATGTAATTAGAATAATACATCTATTATATACATATTTTAAGTATAAAACTTCAAGGGACTTATGGTCAATCCCGTATGCAACATGTTACTGATTTTTAGAACATAACCGTTTTAAAGGAAGTCCCGCTGGAAAAACGTGAGAAGCTGTCAAAACATCTCCGTTGTTCCTGGACTTTGTCCAACATTTGTAAAACTGAAGATACATAACATTACTTTTTCAAAGTCTTAAGCATATTTGAAGAGTTCTAATCTCTATCTCTCTCAGGGGAAATTAAGCTCTTATTCCTCACTGTCCATTGTCAGTGAGTTTTTCTCGGTGTGACTATTTTCACACTGTTTTCATGTTCTCCTTTCTGTGAGCCTTATAAAAGCATAGTTGTTTTTTTTCAGATGATTCAACACCCGTATGAATATTGCAGACCTGCTAGTTTGATCATTCGTTGTTATGTGTGCTGTTAGAGGTGACAAATCTGAGAGACACAGAATAACTATGCAATATTCATCACTGTGACTTTGTTTCAAACCACATTACAGAGCCCGTTCAGATGTTCAGTCAATGTGGACAATTTCTGCAAATTATGCAGAAAACCAGATGTTCCTATAGCTCCTTCAGGGAATGGACAAATGTTCAGTCCAGGTTGACTGGGGGGAAGTCTACAGGTGAAAGGTGGGATACACCCTGGGCGGGTTAACGGTCCATCATAGTGTAGCACAAACCAGACAACAAGCCATGCATGCGCACACGCATAGTAAGGGACATTTAGAGTTGCTAATTAACATGCATTTCTTTCAAACGTAGAATAAAACCTTAATCAAATTTAAATTTGCATGAGAACATGCAGATTTCATACAGAGGCCTTGACTAAGACTTGAACCAGTGGCCTTCCAGCTTTCAGCAAACCCTAACCAAATATAATGTAGGAGTCAAGTAAATAGAAAGAACACAACAAAAAGGATCAAACCAGACCTGGAGACACAAACAGAATGTGTCAGCCATACAAAGAACCAGAAGGCAAACAAAAACTCTCAAACCATGACATGCTTACATTGGCATGGCAATTATTTAGCTGTGAGGACATGAAGTGATTGAAATGAAAGTAAAGACGGTGCTGCATGTTTGTTTGCCTCCTGAAAGCAGCTGCCCAGAGGCCTGTGTGCAGTCATGAGTGGCACAGATGGTTGTTTTAGCAGGTAAGAGAACTTCAAACGAAGCAGGATGAACGCAGCTATGGGTGTAGATGTTTAAAACATCAGTTCCTGCCAGGAGGCAACAAGGTCATTTTACATGCATTCATTATTGATTCTCTTTGCCGGCGAGTTTTAAGGAGAACATAATCTTTTCCCAGACATACTCACCTCTTCACAGCAGACATTCTGTGGTTGTTGCCTACATGACAGAATTTAAACACATTTATTAATATTTAACTAAAGAGAGTCACTCTGAAAATTCCCAGAAAAAAAAAAAACTTCACCTGGAAGTGAAGAAAAAGGTAAACACAGTCTGCATCCTCTATAACTTTTGCTTAAGAAGTTGGAAAAGATCTGGGTTGGACATCATACACTAGTTCACTGATTTTCCACTACAGACTGAAAACAGTTAATAGTAAAAGCCTGCACCAATGTTCACAAATTGATGTCTTCAATGAAACACCAACCTTGAGAAATGCAAATAATTTCTTTATTTCTGCGGCTTTTACAAACGTTTTAGCGTGCAGCAGACGTGTTGAATTTTGAGGTAGGGGTAGGTTAGAGGGTTGTCCATGCAGTCATAAAGAGGACCATGTAATTAAAAAAGGCAACTGGCTGCAGCTGATTTTCAGAGCTCTGAAGGGTTTTATTTATTTGCAACAATGTTAAAAACCTTCTTGGATATCTGCAGTACATAGGACCCCAGTTGGTCTCTCAGATACTTTAAGTTTTTTTTTACTGACTGGATGATTATACCAGATATTCATTAGTTTCTGTTATGTTCTTAAGTTTGGTCTGAGCTACTGTGTTAAGGTTTTGTAAATTTGAAAATGTTAATAAAAAAAAAAATTAAAAGATCATTCTATGACTCACCAGCAGTTTCTGGCGCCAAGGTCACAGCATCAGATATTTCAAGAGAAATACGGGTTAAAAAACCTTTAACCACACAACCATGTTGCTGAAATAGATACAGACAATACCACTAATCAAATTTTGTAATAGTGTATTTACAAATAAACTACTATATATATATAATTTACTGCCAATGTAATTTTACATACACAACATTGGACTAATAACTAATGCAGATTAAATAATATGCAAACCAAACTGAGTCAAATCAAACTAATTAGTCAGACAGCTTCCACCATCACCTGTAGCTTAACGGTCTGCCACAACGAGGTGGATGATGAGGAAATTTCCTCCAGGGGAAGCCATAAGGCTGTCTTCGTGTGTACACTTCCTGAATCTTGGTGTTAGGATTTTGGATTTAAGGAGAGAGTTAAGTGGTCTTGAAGGTAAAAGCATACCAAAACTAAAACAAACTTCCTGTCAGCCAGTGTAAGTGTGTGCTTCATCTTAGGGCACAATCACACTGCTGGTCTGGTCCAGGGATCGGTAAATATGACAAAATTCACACCTTCAGTAGGCCCGGTTTGCTTTTACACAGATATTTTTTTAGACCGGACCAAACTCATGCAGTTGAAACGGATTGTTCTGGGGTCCAGTGTCATGCTGATCTAGAAGAAAAAAGCATAAGAACAAAGTCCACCTCATCGAGGTTTCTGTTGCTACTTTGGTGTTTTAAATGTTGTTGTTCACCTGCACCTCTTCACTACTCCACATATCCTTATGATAAATTTTCAAACATTCATCTTCGGAGTCACACTCTTACTTTGTTTTTGCTCTACTTCGTCTTCTACTCAAATGTGCTGCATATATGTTGCGTCCTCGCTTCCTGCTTTTGGTACGCTGGAGAACCACCTGGAGCATAACCCGACAAGACAATGGAGAGGACGATGGACTTCCAGAAAACACCCTCTACACTGCATCCCCTCACCATCCTCAACAACACTGTGACTGTTGTACATCACTTCTGGTTTCTAGGAACCACCCTTTTTCTGAACCTGAGATGGTCCTCACACAAAGACACTGTTTGGAAGAAGCCACAGCAGAAACTGTACTTCCTGCAGCAACTCAAGAAGTACAACCTTCCACATGAGCTGCTGGTCATCTTCTATAAGGTCATTATTCAGTCTGTTCTGTGTTTGTTCAATAACAGTGTCTAGATCACACATGCACATGCAGAACCACACTAGGAGATCATTCAACGTATAAAAGATTTATTTATACAGAAGGTAAGATCACTGGGGAATGGGATGCGGTAGTCTGGTCTTCTGTGGACGGGAGTTGAAGTTAGTCATATCTTCAGAGATGGTTGGATTGAATGTTTATCGGGAAATAATGGTATCTTACTGTGCGGGCTTGTAGGACCAGCTCTGAGGCGGGGTCACGATCTGGGTGGTGAGCCTTGTTTGGGAACCTTGGTCGGGAAGTGCTCGGCTTTGTGAGTCCAAAGGTACGTTGGAGAGCGGGCAGGCAGTTCAGAACAGCCAGGTGCTGTGGAGGACGGCTGGAGGATTGCTTGACCAATATGTTCACAGTCATCAGAGAATCGACAGGAGGAATGTGGGAGATAGTCAGCTTCTTAACCTGGGTGGCAGTAACGAAAATAGGCAAGCTCAGGCAGGGAGAGATCAACAGGGTTGTCAAAGTTTCTCAAACAGTCACGAAAACAAGAACTGAGGTTCAGAGGCTTGAGTTACCACTAATGTGGACCATCAGGCGAAGAATGCTTATCCAGCAGCTCCTTTTAAACGCTCCAGCCGAAGATTGTTTGCAGGTGTACAGCTGTCAGCTGTGTGCTACGCCTACAAGCAGCACGCCTCAGGGAAAGTAGAGACTCACACCGACACACACACACATTGTAATATCAATACCATGCAGATTTGCACTAATTCAACCCTGTCTTCTCTCCCATTGGTAAGAAACCTGTGTATATACATATTTACAAAAAACTTTTATTTTTATTTCCCCCTCTTACATATTTATATTTAACATGTCTCCATTTAGAACAAAGTGAAACTGAAGTCAGATTACTTGTTTGTGTGCACAAACATAGCAAATGAAGCTGATTCTGATTCTGAATTAGTTTGGCTGCTGAAATTAACTGATATTATTGATGAAGCAAAACACTGGAACAGAAAACGCTGAACAAAAAGTGTCATATAACCTCAGAAGGACTTTTTGCAAATCTAAGATGAAACATTATTAAAGCATCAGTCACTTCAAATGAAGATGGAGCCATTAAGACTTTATTTTTGACTTGAAACGAGACCTTGGGAACAGGATGGCAGAGACATCAAAGATAAATTTGGGTAAAGGTGGGTGCTTTGGGGGTCACAGAAGGTTCCCGGAGAAGACAGACTGAACAAGATAAAAAAAGAGACTTACACCAGCAGCATAATAATGAACCTGTGGGAAGAAAAACTGTGCATTAAATTATTAGTAAGGGACCTGTTTTTGCTCTCTGACTGAGCAAGTCAGTGTTAGTTTTTGAAATCTTTGACAGAAAACAGGGAAAGTTGTCGAACGTATTTTATCCACAGGCTTTTCTATACTATATTCCATACACATTTGACACCCTGTGTTGTCGCAAGGGATCTCAGGGGGGTCCCAAGCCACAGTCATGCAGGGACATACAAACACAGGGTCCTATCCCATCAATGTGCCTGCTAGATGCAACCGTTATGTAATAAAGATAATTATTATTTTTTGTTTTTAAAATTAGTATTGATATTCATACTTTTAATAAAAACTTTGAGTCCAAGCAGTCAACACAAAACGTGTTTTATAAACTTCTTGAATTTTCATTGTTCATATTAACTTTATTACTTTTAAATTGTTGTTTTAAAATGTTTTATTCTATTTTTTAGATCGTAAAGGCCAATTATTCTTTGTATTTTGAAGTTCCTTCTGTATTGCTTCTTTATTTTCAGAAAATAAAATCAGAATGACCATTTTTCCTGTTAAGGTGGCCTTGGTCTTAAAAGGTTAAAAACCAATATCTTAAACTTTAAACAATCTGACTGGCACAATGGTTGTTATAAATGAAACTTCTGTTTTCATATGACTTAATGGATTTCTATAAATATTTTATCATTTAAATGCTCCATAACATTTTACCTGGAGGCTTAAACCTACAAATGATGTATGTTACTGATATAGGATCTAATTGGCCTTGTCTCTAGTGGTCACACAGGAAGAGCTAACAGGATTCTTAGTTTTTATTGTATTCAATTTATCAACTTTGTGTTGCTGAGACAGAGTTTGATTACAGCTAACAGCCTTGTTTCTTTAAATGGCAATTGGCTGAGACAATTAAAAAAACTTTTAGTCAAAAACCATGATATGTTGGGGACCACAAATAGAAAGGCAGATCAAGGGTCCCCTTTGCTTCAGAGGACACGTTTGTTAAAGTTAGGAGCGTCATAATATGCCAATTACTGACGCCTCACATCCAAGCCCTCATAAGTCCTTTAAATTCAAGTCAAAGACACAAACCAACATCCAGTGCAGAGACAAGGCTATGAAAATCAGGCTTTTATGTGTACACAGCAGCAGAAAAGCCTCTACTGCTGGAGGTTGATAAGAGAAAGAGATTTACTCCGAGCAAAAACCACAAATGTGCTAATCACCACGATTCCAGAGTAAAAAAAAACTTCTAAAGCTCGCAGCTTCACCAGTTTAACATTTACATGTTAATATTTTGCACCATTTAGTCTACTGATCTCTGAATGTACCAACAAGATTGCTGATGTTTGAAACATTTAATCTGAACTATACATCAGCGGGAACATATGAGTGTCTGATTATATAATTAATAAGTAATGTTTTCACTAAAGTTACATAAAAATCAATAAAAATGGAAAAAAGGTGAATAAAAAGGGGTTACAATGGTTTGGAAAGACCAACAGCGAATGAACAACAGCGAATTAATTAGTTGCGCAGGGATCCACCCCATAAACACTCAAATAAATGAGCACATAAACTTCTATAACAATCATTCAATTATTGATATAGAAGTTAAATAAACTTCATCATCCCCCTAGGGCAAAATTTAAGAGTTTCAGCAGCAGGACAGATTAAAGGTGAACCTCTTGTAAGGTAATATTAGGAAGGATAACTAAAAAGTTGAAAAAATAATAATAACCATGAAAAAAAGTGGAAAAAATTACAAACAATATAGTACAGAATTATTTAAACATTTACAGACTGTAAAATGCTTTCAAGTGTTTCAATGTTTAAGTAAACATTTGTAAAATAATTGTAATAGCTCGAAATATATACTGTATATACATAAATACACACTCTACCCATCTCGCAGTCCTGGAGGGGTCGCACGGATCCACGTGCGCTACTCGAGTTTTCCGGTCCCTTTCGTGGTTTTTCCACACGCCGGGCTGCAGGGAGCCCTCTACATCACATTTGCGACCACTGCCTTAGATTTCTGGTCCTGCGGGGGTCAGAGCAACCCTGCGTGCAGTTCTTTCTGACACCTCCCGTGACATCTGCCTCGCTCTGTACTAGCACTTAGCCAGGACTGCGTGAGGGCTAGACAAGATAAAGTAGAATAATCTAAGCACCATATAAATAGGTGGAAGATGTAAATGAGGTGAATCAGTATCTGCTGTATTGTTCATGATGATGTCAGCAGCCTCAGCCTAAATGGTTATCTCTAACGCTCACCGTCTGTGGAGAAGTTCTCTGGTGCTGCTATCTCCTCTCTAGCTTCTGATTCCAGCTGGTACCAGAGCTGCTCACATTCCAGGCTGGTGCTGAAAGCAGAGGGAAAGACACATATATGTTATATATATGTTGTTTCCTCGCTCACAGTCGCTCTCAGCAGAGAACTTGATCACTCTTAAACTTGGAGTCCTAGCTAAGAATTTTAAGGCTAAGGTAGCAGGACTCTGAAAATCTTTGTGAACATGGGCCCTGATCTGTAACAAACCAATCAGGACTGACAAGTGAGTGGAAACAGGTTAGTTGATAAAAAAATTGGAGCAGGTGATAAAATGAGAAAACTAGAATCATGGCAACTGAGGAAGAAACTAAACTTGTATATATTTATTCATAAATGAATGAATGGGCGCGGTGCTGGTGGTGTAGGGGTTAAGCGCGCGACCCATGTATAAAGGCACAGTCCTCGAAGTGGCTGTCCCGGGTTCAAGTCCCGAACCTAGAGACCTTTGCCGAATATCTTCCCTCTCTCTCTCCCCCTATTTCCTGTCTGACTACTGTTGGAAAAATTGAAAAATAAGGTTTGTGTGGCCTCTAGTGCCTAAAAAAAACCCCATAAAAATAAATGAATAAATGAATAAACCACAAAGAACAATGATAATGAAAACTGCTGTAAAGTATGTGAAATGTGCTCTAACATCATAAACTGAAAGTTCAAGTTTTGCACATATACTTTCAAAACTTTGACTTTGTGGATGTCATTGTGATCAAGGTTCCCAACAATGTAAGAGGCATAGTAAGTCAATGTAATTTGATTGCACTTTGTTGGAAAACTAATCAGACATCTGTTTAAAATAATTGATCTCCAGAGTAAAAAAATAACTGCTTCTTGGCTTGGATTTCAAATAATGTGGAACACGATGACTTTCTTCCTCTGCTGCACAATGTCAAACTGTAGATTCCTTTCTGTTTCAAAAATAAGGAAACTTCTCTATTAGAATTTTGTTACTGAAAAACCTCTTACCCTGGAGAGAATACAGATCACAGCATTCTTTTATAATTAAATTATCAAAAACGTAATAATTCAAACATAATATTTACTAAAATATATTATAATCAAATTACTTCTTATAACTGAACCTAGAGGTATAATATTGTGAAGAACAAGCACTGTATAGATGTCACTCAAACATGCAGTCAGGCGATCACCACTCTCATTAAAACAGAATATTAAGCACCAACCTAAAGCACTCCACGCCAGATTAATGCAAGACTGGTTGCTAATGATGACAGGCAGGTGGCTGAAGACCCGCATGGTGGTTTTTAATTAACAGTACATAGAATGGCTTCTGGTTTCTGGTGATATGGCACCGGATGTCAGTAGGCAACAGATAAATGGCAACCTCAGTGGTTGCATGGTAGCACATTATGGCAGGCCATTTTCGTATTTATTCTACATTCTTAATATCAGGCACAATTTTCATATCTTACAATACAGACTTTGCAACACTTGTTTAAAGCCTGATGTAATTTATCTATTGTCTAGTGGTGTCTGATGGCATAAGGTTTTACTAGTGCCACCTAGTGTTCAATGTTCTGTCTGGTAAATGTGTGTTTAACATTTTGTTGCCCATTTATTTTTTATTTTCACTTTAGGTGACATTTTTCAGCTCCTTAGTCAGTGTTACATTTGTGTAGATGTCTAGAATATTAATGTATTAGATATTCTAACATGATAACAAAGTATTTCTAAAGACTCCAGTTTCTTTATTCACTTAACCTGCCCAAAAGAGTGAAATGATCCAACCTTTCAAGTCTTTTTTATCTGATTCCTGCAAAGACTTTATGATCAATATTTTAAAGCTACATAAAACAGTATGTAGTGGTCCATCTACCTGCAGCTTTGAGCTGCGTCTGGATTATTTCCCCAAAGAATCTATTTGCTGGGGGCCAATCAAACCACTTTCTCCAGATCCCAGAGTGGCGGGCCTCTCTAATCAAGTGATGAGGGAATTAATCACAGTAAATGATATCAGGTCAAGAGGGAAGATATTTTCTCTACAAGTGGAGTAAAATATCATTGTAATTTCATTCAGCGTTATTGGTGATAATTAGATAAATGGAAATGGATGGTTAATGAGGATCTGAATGATTAAAAGAATGTCACCAAGACTCAAAGTCTGAATGAAAATAGGTAATCAAAATATGAACATGTTATTGTTTCTGCACTATAAATTGTTTATTGTTGAAGTAACAATTTAACTTACAGGCAACAATTATCCAGTAGCTCATGCATCTTAATTCACAGTAACCTTAATGTTAAACTCATGTACAGTAGAGCATCAGTACAGTAAAACTAACAACAATGATTTCCAGGTCTAGTGTTGAATAAACTACAGAACAAACTGCTAGAATTGATTACTGTGATACATGCTAATGTTATATGGCACAGCCTAGTGGTTTTACAAGACATTTAGCCAGGATGGAAAAGATTTACAGAACAATTTTTAACAATAAAACAATAAACACAACAGAATAATTTGAAATGTAAGAGTACAATTTTACATGATGCGAAAAAACAAATCAATATGTGAAACTTCTTAGTACGCACATCCTCTATGAGGAGCGGCTGTAAAAAGTCATAAGAGTGTTCAAGGATAACTTTTTTCATAACTAAACAACATTTCCGTCCGTCGTGTTGTGTAAAGTTATATGCTTAGAAAATAAATTACAACAAAATATTGTGACAGCATGAAATAACACCTTACTACACAGAATAGCCTTACACAAACTAAAAGTCACAGGGCAAAAATACAAACAAGCCTTCAGCCATGCCTTCATAGATTATTTGACTTGTTTGTGGTCAAAATGCAGACATCAATGCTGACACTACTCAAAAGAGGCAGAAATACTGAGAAGTTTAAAGTCAACAAGCCACATAAACTCTTATTTACTCAATCAACACATGTTGTCATTTTGCCCTACATGCTTGAGCTTTGGTCTGTGCATGTGTGCATTTTAGCACAAAATGCTTTAAATATAGTCATTAATGCTGTCGCTACTAATAATTGATTGTACTTAAAGCGCTCCCAGACAATTCTTAATTTTAAAGTTTTCTGTCTGAGTAACTGAATTAGAGCAAATTCATATAGAGTAGTTCAATAGAACACCAGCCAATTTTCTGTCTGCCACTCTGAAGGATGCAGAGAACAGAATGATGACCAAATATTGCTTCTTTAGAGGCGTCACAAACTTGTTCTTATCTTAGATTAAGTTTTTGATCTGTTTTGCTAACTGTGGCAATCAGAGACACAGAGATGAACTGAGATATTTCATCATTTACCCGTCACAATAAAATAAAGGAATTATTAGGAAGAAGAAGTTCTGGTTGTCAGAAAATAGCATAATTTAGATGAATCTGCACTACACTATGTCCTGTTGGTTCATATAATTTCATCCCAGGCTAGTGTATTTGCTGTTACTGTCATACTTCTTGAAGGGAGAGTGGTTTATTGTTATTTAGACATCACCAGGCTGGTACTTGGGCTAGATCTATGTGTAAGCCTACCAATACCATGTTTTAGAGATGCAGGCTCAGCATGTATTTCCAAAGCGTAAACTGCCTGAAAATAATGTCTTAGCCCAAATATACGAGTTTCCCAAAGGACAGTAACTATACATTTTTGCATTTAAGGCAGGCTTGGTACATGTTGAATTTAGGATTACTATAATGTAGCTTTAATTATAGCTTTTAATCTCCAGTATTCCTGCATGAGTCACTATGGTTACTCTCATTATTTGTCTTCCATGATGACCAGTAGGTACTTTTTATGATCTCTTTGCAAACACCCTATGTATAGCAGGGGTGCCCAAGTCCAGCTACCATCCTGAAATTTTTGGATACATCCCTTCACCAGCACATCTCAATAAAATGAATGTCTTACCAGGACTCTGCATAGCTGAATGACTTAATACTGATGAGGGAATTCAGCCTTTGGATTCAGGTGATTTAGAGGAGGGATGCATCCAAAATATGCAGGATAGTAGCCCTAGTAGGCTTGAACTGGACACCTCTGCTGTAGTGTATCAGTGAAGTTATAAACAAGACCCTCTGTCAGTTCCTTCTATTTCCATATGATAAAAGACAAACTAAATCTTTCAAGCAGCATCTCACAGATGTAAATGTCATGGTCCATCATTATATCATGTCCAACACCAACAGGGGCATACTGCTCCTCCCAGTGCTTCGAGTGGATTCCTTTTCAAGAATTACAATGCCATAACACCTGAAGGTTAATAAAAATGTTATGTGGAAATCAGTAAACAAGATTTACATTTACCTGTCAGGGAACATGCAGCATTACATACAGTAGAGACTGAGTTCATTCTAGAGACAGGACAATCTATTTTTGATGCAAATCATGGTTATAAGTCCACATTTCATCTTACGAGTATAAATTATAAACATTTAGATGTAAAGTTACACTGCAACCCAGAGAGGCTGAAGGATGAGAGGAGACTCTGCTCAACAAAGCATAAATCTTGCAGTAACCACATCATTTACTCACAGTGTGAGGCTCTATACTGGCTCAGCTCAAATGGTAATTTATGAGCGAGAGAACAAATGTATGAAAACGACTGCAAGATGTGAACCATTCATGTTGATCAAACATTCTCAGATTCCTTAAATGCCAAAGCAACACTTATATAAACTTTTATCGCTCACATCACTTTGCATTGTTTTAGCAACATGTTGATTATTATCTGAACAAACCAACAACATAAAACCCTGAACAGCCTTTCAGAACTTTCAAAAATGGGTCACATTGTGATGGCTAGATTGCTGGAGCAGAGGATGTCCAAAACTGCACTTGTTAGTGGTTTGCAGTGGTTAGTATCTATTTAAGTTCAAGCAAAGAACAGTCAAGGCCAATTGATGCACACAAGGAGTGAAGGCTGGTCTGTCTGGTCCGATGCAACTACTGTACCTCAAACTGCTGAAGAAGTTAATGCTAAGTTAGGATGCCCATGCTGATCTCTGTTCAACGCTGAAAGACCCAACAATAGGCTTATAAATATCATATTTGGACCACAGAGCAATGAAAGAAGGTGACAGGTTGTGGCACCTGGCACCAAGCTGCAGTATGGAAACATTGCAGGTCAACGGTGATGGTGTCATTATCTGAGCATGTTCTAACTGGAAACCTTGGCTCCTACCATTCATGAGGATGACTTGTATAAAGAGGACAAGACACTCTTAAGTTGATGTTTAGAATGTTTTCCGTGTTATATATGAAATTCTTATAATTCTAAGCAGTCAGTATCTAACCTGTAGTAGATCATCACTTTGGTAAAACAGAAATCAGTTTTCTAAAACTCAGCACTGAGCAACAGTTGTCTTATGCAATAGCCAGACTGGATATGGATTCCAAATATCTATATATCAATTCTACCTAAAATAATAATATTTGAGATATCCATAATAGCATTCTTACTATCCAAAGGGAACATTTCAGCTATCGTACATTTAATTCTTCCTAGGACAAATGAGGTCACATTTCCCAGTCACGTGTATTGGGTCTGCAACTGCATCTATCCACAGATACATTCTTCCAATCAAGAATGGCTGATAACTGAAACTGAATTCTTAGTAGGAAAAACTCTCATTTTAGATAGCTATAATTCAATTTTTACCAGTAATAATCTTATTTTAGATAGGTAAAATGTAAAACAGTTGTAAATCATACCAGTTACCTTTAGTGTTTCTGCTTCTCCAGTCATGTGCACAACCATTTCTGGTATGAATGTGTGAGGACACTGGGGAAACTGGCTATTTCAGATCAGATCTGCCTCCAGGATCTGCCTATATTATCCATTTTGGTAAGTTTAGCCCTGAAATGTAAGCTGCATTAAATCACATTAACAACTTCAAAGGTTTATAAAGCTATAGAAGCTAGTCACTACCATGTCCACAGGTGTGTCTTATAGCATTTAGGAGTATATGAATAAAATGTAAGATAGTTTTATTTAAAATTGATTGTAAATATAACAAAATATATAACAACGCCCAAAAAACATCACATCGGCAGGTTTATTTTATCTTCAAGAATACACATGAAAATGTATAGCCCATAGTTAAAAATATAAAAAATATGAAAAGAGAAAATTAAAATAATTCTCAAACAGATGTTCCCGGAAACTGTGATTCACTCTTGTCTGTTCTGCATTCTGCTCCAACTTGGTAATATGGTGATGCATATTTAACACACAAGCTATGCAGTTATTATAAAGCTAATTTCATGCAAACTTTAAAAAAGTTAAAAAAGCTGATTTACAAGAAAAGAAACTGCAAAGGTAAAATAAGTATGTGGAAGTAAGATATGTTTCTTTTAAATGACAGATGACAGAAACCCAAGTCATTATAACCTCAAAAACACCTTGCAAAGACTGTTCATTACTGCAGATTAAATACCCTTTACATTTTTCCTAATTGCAGGAAAGTTGGTATTGTGTGCCATGTTATGTTTAGTGATCACATTTGCAATTGAAAAACTGTGATAAGTATTTTTTACATTTAAATATCTAGTTTATTTAATCATCAGATTTACAGTATGTTTTACTCCAGAAGTCTCTTCTTTGTCTTTCCACAGTGCCCACCATTAAACTCTCAACCTTGGTACCCCTCTGCTTGTCCTGAACTTCAGAAAAACAGAGCAGAGCTGGCACAGGCCTAGAAGCACATTAATGTATGTATGTATTCAGAATTTAATCTCTAATTGTGTACATCACTTATTGAATTACTACAATGTGCTGCATCAGAGACCTTTTGAACGGCTCTTTGTTCTTCTTCCTGTTATTTAAAGAGTGTTCTACCTGGTTGAAAGAGTGACAAGTTTATTCCCACCAAACTGCGGTTTAGTTTCTGATACAGTGAGGTAACGTCTTTTCTTTTTTAACTGCATAACTGTGCAACTTTTGAATTGCTTTTTAAATTTGTTTATTTTAAAGTCTTAATTGTGACATAAAATTCTTCAAAGGAATGAATGCTACAAGGCAGTGAGGGATGAGTAGCTTTATCCTGAAGCAATCTATAAACGTCGTGCCACAAGACTTCCCACCAGATATCGCTTCTTTCATCACAACCCTGGCAATAAGCAAAGACACCCCACTAGTGGAATCAGCATTGGACAGGATGACAGAACCATCTCCCAGTAGCTTCCATGTCCTCTGAGCAGGGTGATCATGAGGCATTCATGGACCCCCGACCACCATCTCTTCCTGTAGAAGGTTACAAGCTGAAGGCAGGCAGCTGCAAGTTTGTGTGATGCACTAAAAACACCTCCACCTCCAGCCACTCACCACCACATGTGGTAGCAACAATAGAAGTTGCCTCCAGAGAAAAAATGCAGACAACAACACTTCAGCAAAAAATGCCTCAACATCAAAAGAGAAATGGTAACATAGTTGTTTAGAAAGTTCCAATTAATTTGGAGACAAGCTTATTTTGTTGTTTGCAATGTGACATTTTGTAGTTAATCTTGTGTTTACTAATTAATCCTATTTTTGTGTTCAAATGCTGGACATTCTTCTTTGTTCAAATAATAAATTCCCAGTGCAACTAAACTGTACTGACTGGAAAAGGAAAAGCTGGTCCTCATTTTGTTTTATAAAGAACTAGAGTCATCCACAGGCTTGGTTTTAAATTATGACCATTTATGTAGAACTTTTGTACTGTCTTTAACAAGAAAGGGTGTTTGTAAAATATTTACCTTGCATAGTGGAGAATTGTTTAATTGCTTTTTTCACTGCTACTGTAGATGTGCGTAGGACAAATCAGAAACATTTGTTTCCATCTTCTCTAGTTCAAAACCCTGCTCCTACTTAATGTAGCAACATAGTCTGCTTAAAGCAGGTCTGTGTTGTGGAAGAAAATCAACATTTTAAACTATTTACAAGGACAGAGTTCAACAGCATAAGTTCAACAGCATAAGTCAAATGCAATTCAGTCTCGGTAAACTGAAATGTTCTGATTGTGGAACAGGAAGTAGGCTGATGCTTCCACTAACAGTTTGTTCCCTTTCACTTTCCTGATGCACCTCTTCACATGCACCCTAAGGTTTGCAGGCTCTCCCTGACATCCTTCTTACTAATTTTACTGTTGTTTGAAAGAAGAAGTCAGAAAACCCTGCATGGAGCTAGGCTGTCAACAAGGAAGGCTTTGCCCATCATGACTACTATGTCAGTTCTGATTAGCTGTCGGACGCCAGGAAGCTTAAAAATCTTACATCACTCATGTACCCCGCATAGAGTGCAATATGGACTGGAATTTATGTGGAGAACTGATCACTTTGCATGATAGAAGGGGAAGATGTCTGATAGAAGATCTCAGTTGAGCCATAAAAAGCAGAGAACTGGATGAAGGTAAGCTCTGGTGACTGCAGGAGGAATCCTGAAACCTTTGCTTCTAAACAAAAAATTCAGTTTAGGTGCAGATTGTCCTGCTGGCCGTGATGCCATGAAAGTTTCAGTAATGCACAATATTCATTCTAGATAGGAAGAATGCATTTTTGAGTAGGTGCAGCCGCAAACCCAATACACATGAATAGGAAATGTGATGTCATTTGTCCTGGAAAAAAAAAAATGTAAAATTGTTGGAATATTTATTTTGGATAGCAAGAACGCTATTATAAATATCTCAAATGTTATTTTTGCTAGGAAGAAATGATTTAACAATATCATGAATACAAATCCAGTCTAGCTACTAAATGTCAAAATGGCCAAGGTAGATTTTTAAGGATTGTGAAGTACAGTTGTAATCATGGCTGTCCTAAAATGGAGTTTTGACGAAAATTCAACTTGAAAGACTCACCTCCACTTCCAGCTCCGTCTAATTACTCCACCACGTTCTCCGCTCCAACCAATCATCTCCTGATCCACATTCCTCTTCAGCCAATCACTTTAAAAGACCTTCATACACAGAATCTCCTGATCTTCAGCTGAGCTTCGACCTCCTCCATCCCATCTCCACCATCAGGCTTCAAGCTCCTTCTGACTCCCTTATCTCCTCAGGTCTCCACTCCACCACCAGTATCAGGAAGGATCCCGGGGGGAAGACTTTCTAACCCAAAGATGCTTATTCAAGCTCATGTCATTATCAGCATCCATGTCTTCCACCGGGGTCCGAGCGCCAAAAGAAAACTAATCTCTGTGTTTCTCTCATTTATGAGTCTTTCCAGGTTGAAACATAATGTCTACTAGTGATAATAAACTGGTTGATATCTTTAGTTTCATTTTCACTAGTAAGAATACTATTTTAATGAAGAGAAATTATGTTATTGCTATCTAAATTATGAAAAGTCTGTACAATGCCATTTGGACTTTCTCAACCAAATAATAATAATAAATAATAAATAATGAGCTGTGTAAGCTTAAGGTTGACATTGCCAACCTTCAAGAAACATGATTTGCAGACTCTAGCACCATCAGGGAGACGAACTACACACTTTAATGGCAAGGGGAAGCCTTTGAAGAGCCCAGAACATGGAATACATGGAGTAGGCTTTGCAGTAAAGAACTTGTTACTGAATTCGGTAGAACTCGGTAGAACTAGGCAGCCACAGCTCTCAGCGACTCCTCACTCTTCAGCTGAACACAGTAGAAGGCTCCATGTGCCTGGTCAGTGTGATGATCCCACTTTAGCCGCCACCTCAGAGGTCAAGGACAAGATCTTAAAGAACCTGTCAGCAACTCTTAGTAGTATCCCCAGCCACGAAAATGTTATCTTTTTCGTTGACTTCAATGCAAAAGTTGGTTTTGACAATGACTCCTGGCCCTCATGCCTTGGTTGCTTTGGCTTAGAAAAGCTCAACAACAAAAGCAAGTGATCACTGGATTCCTGCACCTTCAACATTTTATGCATTACCAACACATACTTTGACACAAAGTCGCAGCACAGTATTTTCTGAAGACATCCTCATTCCTAGTACTGGCACCAGCTGGAGGTGATTCTGGCCAGGCGCTACTTTCTTAAATGCACTTTGGTCATATGTTCTTTTATAGCACTGACTGTGGCACTGATCACTCACCGGTAAGCTGCAAGATACGCATGCAACCTAGGAAGTTAAATCTTGCTAAGCAGATGAGTATCAATGTCATCAACGTCATCAACATTTAGCATGCAGATCTTCTAGAGCACATTGCAATGTCCTTCGAGGAGAAACTCCATACTTTCATGCCTGAAAGCACACACACAGAAAAGTGGCGGGCACTTACAGACAAAATTCACCGCACAACTCTGGCTACATTTGGGAAGAAAGGTTTAAAGCCAAGTGTGGCAAGCTGACCCTTGTCAGAGAAGTCAAGTGAGCCACCCTAGCTGAGTGCAAACATCAGCCAAGCCAAAGGAGCCTTCAGATTCATAGGGCCTCTAGGAACACAGGTGGTTTTCCTGGGGTTCCTGTGCTCTGGGGGGACTTTGGATGTCTGTGGCTCGGATCTCCTCCATATCTGTCCCGGGACCAGTGGGGTGGGTCTGTGGCTCCTCACACTCACTATTGCATATTTTTATGGAGAAACCTTGTATACATAAGTGTGCTCACACTCAGGCCCACAGGTGTTTAGATTCAGGGGTTAACAGATGCACAAATTTTCTATGTTGAGCCCCATTTACCACTAAATACATCCTGCATTTTACCTTTTCGGTAAAAAAGCTGGTAATATGAACGTTTTTGCAGGTGTAGAAGCAAGCAGGGTGTTATCTTGTATTCTCTTCATCCTTCTTTCTTTCGTTCATTCTATTCTCCTTCTCTCCCATTTTCCTTTTTGCCCCCCTTTCTCTGTTTTGTGATTCTTTTTTTTTCCTTTTTATTTCTGTCTCCGTGTCCGTAACAACTGAAATAATCCCAAAGCATTTTCTAATAAAGTTTCTTCTTATGAATATCAAGCAGAGCTTTAAAGCGTTAGCTGTAGTGCTCCACTTGTGAAAGTAAATTTGTTGGGCTTTTTCTTGGCATTCAGACAACAACCCTGAGACCTACTCTGCCGGACAGGACATGGTTAAAAAAAAAAAAAAAAGACAGCTGTGCTTCACAACCAGGTCAGGTGTGTGTGGGAGCTAGTGCTACTGGAGCTGCTGCAGATATACGTTTGCTTGTGCCCCAACCTTCATTTCACAGTGTTTCATAAAAGTGGGAACTGGCCAGGTTCCTTATTCCAGGTCTGTTATTGATGAGACCAGACTGGATGGCGAGCTACCCAAAGTTTTGAACCAAGAAAACTGTTTAAATCCCCACAACTCCTCCAGTATGGTATGAGGTGCTTTAGCCTGCGGTTTAATTTTCATACTCTGGACTGAAAAACTGATCTTCCTACAAAGTTGAATTGTTGAACTTTTTACAAGGCTATAAAGCTTTTGCTGGGGATCACACAGAGAAACTGAAGCTTCAAATATCATGTTGTGTATATATCTGTAAATATTATCAAATACAATTATCTTTTTTCTTGTACTATATTGTTGTCAGTGTGTGTGTTTTAACAAAGTACCATCTCCCTCCAGAAGTCGAACACTGATCTTCTGATATAAGCTTTAATTATTAATCATCTCATACTGGTAGTAGATATAATACATGTTACACAGTTAAAATACCACAACCAATAATTTTTTTTTACATTTTGCAAAATATGGAAACTAAAGTTTTTCTCTGTTGCTGTTTGTGATTCTGAACAGGAGCAGATGAGGTAACCCTCACTGAAAATGACTGCCTAGTTTTGAACTTTAAGGGTACACCATGTGACCTGCAAAAGCCTTACATTATTTTCTCAGCATAGTTTGCAGGGTGGATTATTTTATCTGGCCACTGAACTTCCTTTCAATATCTGTTAATTTCTTTTTCCATAGACAACATTAAAGGCAAAATTAATCCATTAATCTTTATTTTGTTTGTTTACAGTTGTTTCTATTATGAGTACTGAACATAAACACATAGTTTGTTCTGATAATAGAAGTACAGAAATGTCTTTGCATAACAAAATAATCACTGTACTGATGTATTTTGTAGTTGGTACCCTATTTGGGACTTCTCTCAGCACCCCTGCAGGCTGACGGTTTATTCACAGTAGAATTAAATACAGCTTACTACATTTCTAAATCTCTTATTTTCTTCCTGCTCATTTTTCATATGTGGTAAAACTTATAACCTTATAGAAATTTACTAGGATTGTTAATGTTGTTCAAAATCAATCCTCAAGGGCTGTTGTTCTGCTTGTTTTAGATGTCTGTGTTCCACACACCTGAATTGAATGGTTCATTTGCAGACCTCTGCAGAGGTGACACGCTGAGTAGGTAATTCAGCCACTGCGATTTGCTGTGGTGGGCCATTGGCAGATTTAAAACCTGCAGGGCATCTGCCCTTGAGGTCTGTAGTTGGACACCCTTGATATACATGATTGGAATCTGAATCGTCTTGTAAACAATGCGCCACACACTTCAGTCCTCAGGGGACAATTTCCTTCAGCTTTTACATGTGCCTCTGCTTCAACTCATCTGCATTAGCAGAGTTCTTTAGAACTTGGTTGCATTCTGAGGACGTACTTCGGGCATTTGATAAAGGTGCGTAGGATCAGGGATGTTTCTAAACTTTGCAAAACACTGCCCCCTGAGGACGGCCGTTTGAGACTCCTGCTGACAGCAAGTTTTTGTTTTTTTTCCCGCAACTTTTTTTTAAGTGTAAGAATTCCTAAAACCTAAACAATATGAGTTATCTGCTGCGGAGAGTTCTGCATGTAGTCTTACATATCTGCCCTTCGGTAAAATGGTGTAAAAGAAACAATGCCATAGCAAACTAATGCTCCAGCATTGCCATGTGCATTTGCATCTGTAGCATACACAAATGAGCTAAGGCAGTTAAATTATTAGGTCACAGCAATGACCTAATACTTAATCTTACTCTATGCTAAGCAGACACTTTACTTACTTTAGCATATTTGATTCTTGAAAATGTAACAGACGGCATGATTAACTTTCGGAATAAATCATCTAATTATCTTTAGACACTTTGAAATATCATTTCTAGACCATCATTTGATCCTTAAACATGAAAAATAAATAAGAAAAACCGAACTGTCATGTCACAGCAAAAGATGTGTACCCTGTCTTGATGCAGATGATCGCTCTGGGATCCACAACCTTGATTCCAATACACATGCGTTATTCAGAGCACATAAAAATTAGACACATGCTTAAAAGGTGTGACTGGACTAGATGTTCCACAAACGTTTTTTACTTCCTTACTTTTATTTCATGTAAAACACATTTTTGAAGACACCAGCAAACAGGCTAAGATGGGAAACAATCTTACTGCAACTTTAGAAATGTTCACGTACTTGTTTTGGCCGCACATTTTGACATGTGCAGCTCAACAGACGTCACAGCTCTGACGTCACCAAGAGTTAAAACCAGCCAAGGGGGAAAGTGTCGTTGCCATTTCCCACGTGTCTCAGAGGACAGCGCATCAGAGGCGCATATCTGGATAGACAAAAGCTCGCAGGCGAACTTTTGCTCCACAAGGCCATTCCCGGAAGAGCTTGAAAGCTGGAAATCCGTGTGATACAAGAAGATCAGCAGATTTATTCGCCGATCGAAAAACGTGCCGACACCTGCCGCAAGTGAAAACCCACAGAGGTTTTATTTCAAAGGAGATGAGGTTCCTCCTTGTTGATTCAGTCGACCAACGGTTTTAATTGTCCTCTCCTGGACGGATGAGAAGCTGCCGTTTTTTTTTTCTTGATTTGATCACGGACGTGTGATCCCCCCCCTCATTTTTATTCAGACCTGATCCATCCTCAACCGGTGGAGAGAAAAAATCAACATCAAAGTAATTTTGTTATTTTTTATATTAAACCGGATAGGTGCACTTAGAGGTCTGGGCAGGATGAGGCATAGTTAAGGTGATTTAGAATCACCAGTAGTTAATCTAAGGTATCAACTTGTTGCATGCAATACTGATGGAAGTGTTTTATGCTGAGCTGTGTTTTGATATGCTGCAAAAGCGCTGCTGAATCGTGCATGGTTAATGTTTTGTCCGGCTGATCCCAAATCAGCCAGGACTTAGAAGTTGCACTTTAAACGTTTTCCATTCAAAGCAACTGTGGTCTGGGCCTCGCCCAACCACTCTTTTGTTCCAGTTTTATTACTGGAGTTTTTCCACTGAGTTCCTGCCTCTGAGTTTATGACTCTTTGGTCAAGATTTGGGGCGTTCAACTGGTTGTGGCTAAAGGGGCGTGGCTCCACCGTTTTATCAGCTGATAGCTGCAATCGAGACATCAACACCCCAGGAGGACTTCTCTTTCCATTTAACCCAAATTACACATTTTGTCCATAAAATTGCTGGTTTGATCTTCATAGACACTAAATGTGCATATATTTTTCTTTTATTATTATTGTTAGGTGGTCATTTTATTCCCTTTGCGTAGAATGGTGCTTGTTAGTTAGATGAAGGTTTTGGACCAGAATAACGGTATATCAGGATTATTTGGCTTCAGAAAAATCGTCATATATATAATTAAGAGAAGCGTTTGTGTTTATTTCGTGCAAGAGTGATTTATCTGTCAAAACAAGGTCGAAGATCCTCCACCTTCGGTGAAGTGGTTGAATAAACAGTGACAGTTTGTGGTTTTGGTTAATAATTTGTAATTATCAAAGAGCTTTGAGCCCATAATCACAAAACCAGAGGACATCTCTGATTTTATTCGTAAGTAATGATTTTTGGTTAAGAAATTAGGTTTTTTTCCAAATTTGTACTCGTACTCGTACTCGTCATCTTCCGCTTTATCCAGGACCGGGTCGCGGGGGCAGCAGACTCAGCAGAGACGCCCAGACGTCCCTCTCCCCAGACACCTCCTCCAGCTCCTCCGGGGGGAGCCCAAGGCGTTCCCAGGCCAGCCGAGAGACATAGTCCCTCCAGCGTGTCCTGGGGCGTCCCCTGGTCCTGGTGGGACGTGCCTGGAACATCTCCGAGGAAGGCGTCAAGGAGGCATCCGGAATAGATGCCTGAGCTACCTCAACTGGCTCCTCTCGATGTGGAGGAGCAGCGGCTCTACTCCGAGCTCCTCACCCTATCTCTAAGGGAGTGCCCGGCCACCCTACGGAGGAAGCTCATTTCAGCTGCTTGTATCCGGGATCTTGTTCTTTCGGTCATGACCCAAAGTTCATGGCCATAGGTGAGGGTAGGAACGTAGACCGACCGGTAAATCGAGAGCTTCGCTTTTCGACTCATGTCTCTCTTCACCACAACGGACCAGCACAGCGCCCCCATTACTGCGGCAGCCGCACCGATCCGTCTGTCGTTCTCCCACTCCATTCTTCCCCCACTCGTGAACAAGACCCCGAGATACTTAAACTCCTCCACTTGAGGCAGGAACCCCCCTCCAACCTGAAGAGGACAAGCCACCCTTTTCCGGTCTAGAACCATGGCCTAGGACTTGGAGGAGCTGATCCTCATCCCAGCCGCTTCACACTCGGCTGCAAACTGCCCCAGCGCATGCTGTAAGTCTTGGCTAGAGGGGGCCAGCAGGACCACGTCATCTGCAAAAAGAAGAGATGAAATCCTCTGGTCCCCAAATCAGACCCCCTCCGGCCCTTGGCTGCGCCTAGAAATCCTGTCCGTAAAAGTTATGAACAGGACCGGTGACAAAGGGCAGCCCTGCCGGAGTCGACACAAAGAGAACAAAGAAGCACTGATCCAGGAGTACTTTCTATGGGAAAGTACTTCTACAAACATAACAGGATCATCCACCCTCTTTTACTTTTTATTTAGTTTTTCCAAATTTTACAACAAATAGTGAATGACTAGTGCAGGCAGTAAAATCTGACAAATAGTTATCCAGGACTGTTCTTCAAAAGGTTTGACTGTGAAGGTATCCTTAGTCAGTGCCATTTCTTTAATAACACAAAAACTTCACTAAAGGTAAACTTTTTTGTGTTTAATTTTGTTGTACTAATTCTAAACAACATTGCTACATATAATGAATTCATGTTGATGTTCTGCTTGTTACAGCTGATATTTGTTATGCAGGGAATAAGGAGTATTTTGAGCAAGCCAATGCAGAAGCATTTTACAACTCAAACAAAAGCATGAAGCTTTATGTATTTTAGACACAGGATTCACATCAATAATGCTTCATGTAACAGATACAGTTAGAAAACCCCATAACCAAAAAGTGGTATTCTTCTGGGATCCATTTAGAGCCAATAGTTGTTGCACTAGTGAAATCCTACAGTTTTCACTGTGATGGCAGTGTGGTGACTGACCCAAAGATAAATCGATTTCATATGATGCATATTAATTTTGCATTTATTTTGTTCATCTTGTTTTTTTATGTCTCCTGTTGCAGCATTCCAGGCATGCCATATACAGAAGCTGGTTGTCTATATGTACCAGGACAGGTTTGCTCTACAAAAAGGATATCTCAAGACAAGATCCTGATTGCATGATTGACTTTATTAAATCAAGACTGGATCCAGCATCAAAGTCGGTACAATTATGTAATCTGTGTAGTGAACAGGTCCAATGCTGTTTTGCCGAATCTGCTCCAGATCAGAGAGATCGGGTCAGGATGGAGGCTCCAGTCCCCGTGTTGAGGACTGTTCCCTGGACATGATGTCTGCTCCTCTATTCAGGACTCCGGGGAAGTACAGTGCTCTGATGGACAGCAGATTTGTGTTTGTCCAGCATATCAGAATAAATATACAAAATAAAGCACATAAATATTGTAAATAAAAAAATCAATAGGGATGGTTAATTTGTACACTTGGGATCCATATTTATCACAATCAACCAAGGATAAATTTAGTTTGCCTCTGACTTTTAATAATCTTATTTTAATCAAGAATTTATCCCTAGTTACTATAAGGTTACTATAAGAAAGACTCATTCTGAGTAATAAATTGCTAAAACATAAGCTTTAATTAATGTTTATTAGTTCATTCCTGGTTTCATAACTATCATTCAAATTGATCAGAATAGTACAGGTGGTGCTATGTCTTCAACATAATCTGCTCAGTGTAAAAGTAAAGAAAAAGGGAGCTTAAGATATGAGGGTGGCACATTCATTTCAGACAATGTCATTATTATTGTTTTCTTTTTGTGGCTTTTGGGGTGTAGGGTGCATAATTTTCCTGTCCGTTATTTGTATAGAGGAAAACCACATTTATTCAATTTATTTTTATTTATTTATTTTTCAATTAACTAGGATCCGGAGCAGATTTCAATGTTCTACCAAAAAAGATAATTGGAATACTTAGGTCGATGAACCCGATTCTGAGATTGAATGTGTCTCTTTGGTTTTTCAACAGTTCACTCTGAGATACAAAAATAGGCCAGTCAGTCAGTCATTTTCTACCGCTTATTCCAAAGTGGGTCGCGGGGGAACTGGTGCCTATCTCCAGCAGTCTATGGGCAAGAGGCGGGGTTCACCCTGGACAGGTCGCCAGTCCATCACAGGGCAACACACAAACAACCATGCACACTCATTCATACACCTAAGGGCAATTTAGATTAACCAATTAACCTAACAGGCATGTCTTTGGACTGTGGGAGGAAGCCGGAGTACCCGGAGTACTCAGTTCACTCTGAGATACAAAAATAGGGTTTGGTCTATATTCATCATGTGACTGATACTTTATAATCATAATGGTTTGATAATGTGTGATTAAACTACTGGTCATCAGTGTATTGTGCGACCTTTACTACTGTAACAATGAAGTCTCACAAAAATGCTAAAATGTATCGGCATTCCAAAACCGGTCTTAAATCGATTTGTGCTGCCACACCATGGCTCAGCCCTGGTTAGTAGGGCGGCTGAATCTGATTTTTATAATTCAATTCAATTCAATTCAATTCAATTCAATTCAATTCAATTCAGTTTATTTATATAGCGCCAATTAACAACACATGTCGTCTCAAGGCACTTCACAAAAGTCAGGTACATACATTCCAATTAATCTTAATCATTGAACAGTGCAGTCAGATTCAGTTATTTATTCAAATTGGATAAAAAGTTTTTCTATCTAAGGAAACCCAGCAGATTGCATCCAGTCAGCGACTTGCAGCATTCACTCCTCCCGGATGAACATGTAGAGACAGTGGACAGTCACTGGCGTTGACTTTGCAGCAATCCCTCATACTGAGCATGCATGTAGCGACAGTGGAGAGGAAAAACTCCCTTTAACAGGAAGAAACCTCCAGCAGAAAACCAGGCTCAGTGTGAGCGGCCATCTGCCACGACCGACTGGGGGTTAGAGAGAACAGAGCAGAGACCACAAAGAGAACAAAGAAGCACTGATCCAGGAGTACTTTCTATGGGAAGGAAAAGGTAAATGTTAATGGATGTAGCTCCTTTAGTCGTTTCACCTAGAAAGGAGGAACAGATAAACTCTGAGCCAGTTTTCAAGTTTAGAGTCTGAAGAGAGCACAGAGAGTTAGTCACAGTAAAAGCTCAGTCAGTAGCTATGTCTAGGAGAGAGAAAGGGTTAAACACTGAAAGACAGAGCCAAGTGGATCATCAGTAGAGGGTGAGCATTAAGTTGTTGCCAGCTGAAGCTTGGAGGATTCCCCTCTCCAGAAAGGTGTTACAGGTAGACACAGAGTCAGGCCAGGTGTAGCTTCTAGGAAGAGAAAAAAGAGAGAACAAAGTTAAAAGCTGAGATAACAGCAAATAATACAAAAAAATTGAAGAGTAGCGTGAGAAAGTAGCGAAGAGGGTGAAAGTGGTCATTATGTCCTCCAGCAGCCTAAGCCTATAGCAGCATAACCACAAAGATAGCTCAGGATAACCTAAGCACTCTAACTATAAGCTTATTCAAAAGGAAAGTTTTAAACCTAGCCTTAAAAGAGACAGTTTGTCCATCTAGAGCCCACTGATGGCCATGTTTTACTAAAAACCACACGATTGGGATACCTCTCTCTGTCAGATTGACCATAACCTTGGAAAAGAGAGGGGGTCTTTACAGGTAGCAAAAAAAGGAGGGTGTTTTTTGCCCCCTAAACCGTAACTAAAGGGTTTAGGTTTAAAAGGTTTTAGGCTAAATTTCCTACTGGGAAATTTTTTCCGGGTTTTTTAAACCAGATTTTTTAAAAATCAAGACAACTGGGCTTTCATAAACATTTAATTTGGTTTTTCTCCCCCCCAAAAAATTTTTTTTCAGCTGGTGTTGATTTTAAAGATCCATTTCAAAAAATGGTTTTCCCCATGATGATTTTTGAGGCTAAGCTTCAAGGCCCCAGCCAAAAATCATCAAAAAAGGGGGCATTTGTAAGAAAAAAGGGGATTTTGCTAAGTTTTTGCAAAGGGAAAAAATGTGGGGCTTTATTGGGTTTCCTTTTTGAAAAGAGTTTCCAAATTTCTTCGTTTTTTGAAAAACATTAGAAAAACCTTGGGCAAAAACCTTGGTTCTGATGTAATGCTGCAATTTTCTGAGAAACTGGATGTGGCTTTTTATTTGCTGTAAGCCATCATCAACAAAATTCACAGAAAGAAATATTAGTCTGTGTTTGTTGAATTTATAAAAAAATTAAAATTAAAAACTTTTTTAAAATTAATTCCCTGAAATTGTTTATTTTATTGGGATGCAACCCCAAAATTTCATGTTTTAAATTTTTGAAGGGTTTAACATAAAAATGATTAAATTCCAGGAAAATTTTTTCCATCTGCAGATGCTTTAAACAAAGTATTGAAAGTGTTTAACTTTAATACTTAACGTTTCAATATTTTCTTTTAACTCTTGCTTTAGGTTTTAGATTTCAGGTCTAAAGAATAAATGAGAATGTTATTATTTGCATGCATATGGGCAGCGATGACATAAACAAACAGTATTCCTTACATGAAACATGAGCACCATCATTTAAATCTAGCCTGTCAATCATGATTCAGCCAGACTAATTGAAAACATCAGAGGCTAATTCATTTGCATTACCAAACAAATTTTGGCCTGATTGCTCCCTCAAATGAATGTCACAGACAATGGCTCAAATCCACTGTAGGTCAAGGGGAGGACATGTTTCCAAAAAAAATAAATAAAAAATGTATTCAGTTGATAATGCAAGACAAATTTCAATTTTCAAAAGCTAACACCGGCCCTCCTGTAAAGTCAATAACTTATGTCTGGCTGTTTTACATAACTAATCGAGCAGAGTTGAAGGGAGTCATTGGATGCTAAAACCTCATTATCCTGCCTGACGACCTTGGCACATGAGCTGAATGAGAAAGTATTGTCTCTTAAAGTCTCACAGTGCTGCAAGACAGCCCTTTGTAGAGGATGCTCAGAGGCTGTCAAAAAACCCCTGCCACATCCCAGCAATGGTACTTGTCTTTTATCTTTGAGGGAAAGAAGCAGCTGCAGGTTTTATTGAAAAGCAGACTGAATGCAGCTGCAGGATGGAAGGCTATGAATCACAAAACAAAATTCTGCTGCATCTTAGCAAACCTTCTCTGCAACGTTTGTCCAGTTGCCTCTCTTTACCTAAATGCAAAAATGATTCTTACTAAAATATTAATCACTGGTGAAAACAAAGACAGGCATGTTTAAGTTTGTCAAATAACTGTTACTTTGACACCAAACTTCAACTTAGCTTTGATCGTGGTGGTTATGGATCAACATTATAGATCAGAAATAAGTTAAATCATTTAATTTAGAGCTCATCAGTCAAGTGTGTGAACATTAGAAAAGTTTGACTTTTTCTGTTTATTGTAAAAATTGTCAATGGAATTAAATAAAACGAATTTCAAATAACAATGAAATTAAAGTACCAGTGATGGTGATAAAAAAGAAAAGACGGGAAAACCCACGAAAAAATCCAGACAGCCAAGTAAAGAAAATATGTCTACATGCAACTGCAAGTTGGCACAAACCAGCAAGACTTTCATCATGTTTCCAACAAGCAATTTCAGGACAGGTCATGGAAACAGCTGGATTATTCCAACAAGCTGCTGAGGAAAACAGGGTGATTTGTCAGGAGCTACTTGTGTCCCTGAGAGGTTCAGTTCTCTATATAAACTTTGCAGCGCAGCTTTAACTAGTGAAATATGTTGTAATACCTGACCTCTCTGCTGTTGATCATTGTGGTTCAAAACTCTAGAGCAAAAGAGATCTACGTAGAACACACCTTCCAAACAACACTGGATACTGGGTTTCCTGGACTTGCTAACAGCGTTTATGTTTTATCCTCCATTTAAATGTCTTCCGTGAATACTGATCACAGTATTTTATAGCTGCACTGAGATTTGTCAGGATTAAGAAAATAGATGTCCAGCATTGCATTTCTATGCATCTGTTACTATAGCATATGTCATGTGCCACTGATTTTTTGAACATGATCAAAAATGTGGCACGAGCTCCAAAATTCAAGCAAGTACTGTGTAAATGTTGCTGCAAAGACCCAATAATATCATATTCTAATCTAAAGCTATAATATGCAGAAGATCGGTCTGCAAGTATGAATATTCACTTCCCTCCAAATGAAGGTGCCAAGGAGGCATCCTGATGAACCATCTCAGACGCATTTAGATGTGGAGGAGGAGCTGTTCAGGTCCTAACACTCTCTGGATCACAGAGCTGATCACCTTCTCACAAAGACTGAGTCAAGGCATTTAATGGAAGTAGCTTTTTACAGCTGCTTCTGTACAGGGTTTTTGTTTTTTCAGTCATGAGCTATATTTCATGACCATAGGTTAGGGTTGGTGTGTTGGCAGACTTGTAAATCAATAGCTTCACTCTAATAGCTTCACTCTTTTGGCTCAGCTCTTTCTTCTCTACAGCAGACTGGAGGAACACTCTCATTACTGCAGATGAGGCACTAATCCCTTTATTCATCATCTATTTCTTGTTCTATCCTAACGTCATTCAGGCAAGATACCAAGATTCTTGAACAGGGAAAAAGTCAGATTAAGAGCAATTTGTCAACATATGATGATAGACCACAGCTATAGGAAGCTCACTTCACAAGGGCCCACCACTTCCAGGGAGGAACCCCAAACTCAGATGCAAAGCCAGCTGGCTGAAAGTAAGGATGGGGCTCTGGACATGCTGATTCCTGAGTTATACAGCTAATAATTTCTTGACCACAAGAGGACACTCATTGGCTGTTCACAGAACTGAATTCTTAGCCCAAGAATGTTAAGCATTACAACAAAAAATGAGACAGTGGAGTAATGGGGGGTAATGAACTCACACAGAGTGGAAGCACACTAAATATTGCATGCTTCCTTTTAATACTGACACAATAAAAGCAACAGGTGTACATAACAAGCACTTGACAAATGATACACGTACTTCTTATGTAAGATAAGGAACAAAGTGGTTACTGTAATTGGTTACTGAATTTAGAGGCTTAAGTCAATCAGCAGTTTGCTGTGACCTATAAAGAACAAGAGCTGGATCTCTGGAGCTTTTGATTATTTGCCTGGCTTTATGTCATGATTATGTGTAGTCTTTGGAATGCAGACGTATTCATGTGTAAACCACTGCAGATTCACTTTGTAGGAGGGAACTGTCAGATTTATATATTGGCATTTTGTGTTCGCCATGGATATCAGCTGTATTAAAATGTTTTTTTTTTTTATTGCTCTGATGTAATATTGTTATCTTAAATGTTGCGTTTTCATTATCTGCAAGCAGAAAATCATCATAATTAGAAATAAAGATTTGCAAGCATGGGTTTGTGTGTAAATTCCTATAAAATGTGTTTCTCTTAGTGAATTCAGTTACTGAAATAAATTAACCTTTCATTAATATTAAAATTTTTTAAATGTGAAATGAAAAAAAATAATGTATGTGTTTTTTGCTGGCTTGGGCTTTCCATGAAGTAAAAATGTATGTTTCTAAACATTAAAATTAATGATAAATGTGTGTGTGGGGGGTGGGGGTGGGGGTGGCAACATCAACAATTATTAATGTCTAATGCATTTGATTGTGATCTAATATACAGTGAATGTACACTGGTATCACAAACCTCAGAGGGCTTCATTCTCTAAAGGCCATGTTTAACATCTTGATGAGGGGTTTTCTATTGATGCAAATGTGCAGATTAATCAACAGATAATGTTAGCTATAAAGCTATATGCTGGTATTGTGCACAAAAATAAAACCCAGCTAAATCTGACAGCGTGACCAAATCTATCAGTAAACTGTTGTTGTGTAACATGGCTGCTGTGAAAGGTTTTCCACTCCTTGATTTATACTTGGCTTGCTGTTGATATCTGTGACATGATGGCACATAACTCAGCACTGATACAATCTAGTGTTGGCTGCTGTGAAGAGCAGATATGCTAATAAATTGTATGATGTATTGCAGTAAACCTGACTTAAGACATAAAAAGGTGATATTTTGAAGATTAGTTATGTACTCAACACAGTGTTACAGTTGTGCTTTTGTTTTTACACTGTTTGATCAAAGCTTTGGCATCATTTTCAACTATAATTCATTTGAATTATTTTCAGTATCTTTCTTGAATTCCATCTTGAGTCTAAATAATAAGTATCTGTTTTAAATAAAGTATTGGTCACTAACATGAATTAAATAAACAAAGTCTCAAAGCAGATATATAACCTGTTCTGAAATGCACTGGGTATAAGATATTGTCATCACTCCCAGCCTTAAATACATGATTCAGGAATTGGTAAAAAAAACAGTGCTCTTAAGTAAAGTGGCTGAGAGAGATCTTTACCTACTGTGAATTTAAAACCGTTACCATGTAGACACAAAATGTAAATTAATATTTGATCAAATTTTGACATAAACCTTTCGCAAAACAAATTCTCACAATCCACACATACTGTGCAACTTTTAGCTCTTTTACCTTTGGTTATAATGCCTAACAGTGTGTTGATGTGTTTCCTCTGACTTAGAGTGAAAAATGGAGTAATGACGAAAATTCAATCTGGGAGAGTCACCTACTCCTCCAGCTTCATCCAATGGTTTCTCCGTGCGTCTCCGCTCCAACCAATCAGCATTAAGTCTGCAGTAATACTCAGCCAATGATCCTTCAAGGCTCCGCATTTAAAGTCTCCCATTCATGGATCTCCCAGCTGTCAGCCGAGCTTCGACCCTACTCCATCCCATCACCTCCATCGGATTCTCAGTTCCATTACCATCAGGCCTCCTCTCCACCACCAGTACCAAATCCGGGGTGAAGACAATTCTAATTCTAATTCTAAGACGTTCATCAAGTTCATGCATTATCAACATTCATGTCTTCCTCTGGGGTCTGAGCACCAAACGAATAAACATCCATTGTCTAACTTCTCTAATCGCATTTTGTGTTTCTTATTGTGAGTCTTTGCAGGATTGAATTACCACATAATATGATCCAAAATTACAACAGTCTTTACTTGAAGCACATAATATATCAGTTACCACACTCAGGCCTGCTTACTACCAGACCTGTAGAAGCAGGAAATCCCTTAAATAGAACCTGTATCTCAACATAAAAAAAGGGTAAAATATTTCAAAAGAAACTCAGCATTTCATGATCTGAAGAAACTCAACAACAGATGAGAAACAAAGGCATTTCTGAGGCATTTGGGCACCAGCAAACTACAGGGAGAGCCTTAATCCACAAATGGAGAAAACATTGTACAGTAGAAAGGCCTTCCAGTAGTGTAGGAAAATAAATTAATCCTCTTTTTGCAAATATTTAATGTTTTCATTTATTTTAAAACATGAAAATATAAATAAAATTGTGTTTTGTTAAAAATTACAGTTTTAAAAACTTTTACCATATTTTCTTAAAAATTACAAGTCGTCTTTTCTCAAAATGTCAGGTAACATTTGTTGCTCTAAACAAGTTTATTTATCTGGATTGAGGGTAAAAATTATTTCAAGGTTTGATTTAAAGGTTGCAGCCCCCCAATTAGTGCATTTAGTGTTTCTGTGTTGCTGTATTTTCTGTGTTCCTCTCAGAGCAAACTGCCTGTCAGCTGTAACTTCAGCCCAGCAGACATGTACTCAGCAGATATTGTAAGCCTGCTTGTCCGGCTCTAGGGATTTGACTATTGTGCCGTCTCCATGTCCCTGTAGAGCAGGCTCGGAAATTGTGTGTGAGCCTGATTCCCTGCAGAGACTTAGAGTGCACAGCCTGCAAAGCAACACCAACACTTCAGAGTGTGGAGGCTCTTTTATCGAGTTTTAGACTGTAAAAAGATTAAAAAAGATCAATTTGTATTTATAAAAACATTCCCTTTCTGGTCAGTGAATTAGCCAGGGTTGTTCTTGGATCTGTTCAAACTGAATATGTCAGTTTTTTCTGGACATCGTTCAGTCCATGGCTCAGTTGTCTGGCAGAGAAAAACATTAGGGCCTTCTGCCCATGCTTTTGACTCTCATCTGTGCCAGGGCAGATAGCACGGAACCCACAGGATTTGCACTGTTTGGTTAAACTGCCAACATCCACACAGATAATTCCCAGTGACCAGTTTGACATGGATGCTACCCCAGACCCCAGCATGCTGCAGCACAAAGAGAAAGCATTTTCATCAACAGAGTGGCATCCTGCTGCTACAAACTGTGCTTTAACTATCCAATACGTGACATAATTAAAATATTATCTCATGGGAAAATCATTAGAAATACCTTCCTGAAGGAGCAGAAAATGATTTCCTTAACAATATTGAAGAGATAAAGTAAGTGTATGGAAGAAGAAAATGCCGCCAATACCACATGCTTTCCCCTGGAAGATAATGACTGAGAACCTCATCAGTTCTGCTACATCCATATCTCGCCTGCCAGACTGCCAGATAACTGTGTTTCTTAACAAATCCCCCGTGCCATGTATTGCACTCTAAATCCCCCCTTTACGCTGTTCAGTTTTCTCCTGCCATGACCAAATTTAATTCTTATGCTGGAGATTTGCCCGGGGTGACTTTAGAAAGTGCAAACATCCTGGACCATCGGTCCTCACTTGCTTTATGTAAGAATAGCAGCTCAGACTGTGTTACGTAGAAATGAAATAATCTAGAAAATGAAACATTCACAGTCAAAGCTCAACTGGTTTTATATTTTTTTAAACGATGAAAAAAATATACAGCACCCTTAACACTTATTGGTACTCCTAAGAAATTCTCCAAAATAATTTAAATTTCTTGCATTTGTTCCCTTTTTAAGTTGATTAGATATTTTTGGAAATGTTTCATTTGTAATCCACGACTCCCTGTTTCCCTAAAAAATATCACTTAACACAAGAGAACATTCCTTTATCCACTGGCAACAAGGCTGGACAAAGAGCCACATTTAGATGGCAAGAGAGGTAACATTTGCTTGTAGTAATAAAGGATGGTTTTATTTTTACATTTGTTTACACAGCTTTACTATGGGTGCCAATAAGTGCAAAGGATGCTACATATTTATATGGCTTGAAGGTTATTTTATAATCTGCCCTTACAAATGACTTTGTGTATTCGTTATTATATCCAGCAGTTGCTGATGTGGAGGAAAATCCACTCATGCTGCAGCTTTGTGCGTCATCTTTAAGTATATAACACTCAGAGCTCTGCTGCTCATAAGGTTGCTTTGGAGCACTGAATGACAGATTGTCAATTCAGAGTCTGAAGGTGCAGAAAAAAGACTTCTCTTTTGAAAGAATAAAAAAGAAGCTAGGAGAGGTCACGTTAGGAAATGGCAGTGATCTAAGGCATATAGGTGAGACATATCAGAGGAACTGTCTGGACTCTAGAGACTTTTAAAGTTAAGTTTCCTTTCCTTTTGGGCTCTTTCCAAAGGCAGCATCTCTTTGTTGATGATGACTCTGAGTTCATCTCTGTAAAGCCGAATTTGTCAGCCAGTGACCGTCATCACCCCTGTTTGTGCAGCTTTTGCCTCAGCACTGTCAGGTCAGCCGAGCCAGGAGCTCTCACAGAATCACAAACTAATTACTTTATCTGAGCCTTTTGTCTAAAGGGTCAGAAATTGAGTTTGCTCATCGGGCGAGAGAGGGAATTATAAACTGAAAGGGATAGGGGAAGAAAAATTCAATTTGTGCACAAGCCTTGTCAGAAGCGCTTACTTGGGTGGCTGTTAGGTGTTCAGATTAGAAGAGGGAGAGAAAGGGAGATAACGGCATTACAACACCAACAAACACTATATTGTCCAAAGGGCTACAGGCGACTTGACTAATCTAATGCTTGACACAGACGTGTCTGAACCACTCAAACTTACTTCTGACAGAAATTGATGTTAACAGCAGTCTATTCAGCTGCCACCAAGTCTCTGACTTTCCTCAGCCTGCAAACAGGCAAAAACTTACAACTTAATGACACAAAAAAAAACAAGAAAACTAACTTAAATGTGGCTCTGTCTTCCAGAAACACATCCCACCAGCTTTATTAAGGGGACATTTTTTTTTTCGATTTTTTAAAATCCTTGCATAACAAGTCCCAGGAGCCTGGGCTGATGGACTATGCAACATGTCGCTCAGTTTGTAGTCATTTTCCACATTCCAGCGAGAGACATCAGACATGTTGCCTATTGGATAATTAATATGCCCCACAGACTGTTCTTGGATGATGAAGCAGCATGTGTTCCCGCTAGATTCTTCTTAGGGAACAATGACATGGAGCTGCAACTTCACGTACACTTTAACTGTTTTACCAGAAACACGCAGTTGTTCAGGAAACCTGAAGATGTCTCACAACGCTAGCTAAGAAACATATAAAGATTCATGACAAAAGTTTTGGGAATCAGATAAGGATCCAGAAAATATATATAATGTAAAATGTACACATAAAAAATGCAATTCAAAGGTATTAAAGTGTAGTTTTAGATCATAAACCCCATCTAGGCCAGCTTTTCTGTTACCAGTCCTGATTGTGAATATGACAAAGACAGTTCCATCCACAGTTACTGGCAATGTGGCAAAGATGTGTAAAAAGTGTGGCTAACCCTGACAGTTCCTAAAAAAAATAAAGTGAATTGAAGAAATTTCTTAGTCTATACTTTACTTTTTTACTTTATCTGATGCAAAATAAAAGGTGACTTTTGTGGAAAAGGATCCTTATGTCCACTGTTAAGTACACTGAATGTAAGATGCTGTGGAGCTCTGTCTCTTCTAAAGACCCTGGGAACCTTGTTCAGGATAGTTTAAGTCAATGGCCTCTGGAAGAAAACTGAAAATAAATCTTAATAGGCATATCCATATGGCCACATCGATACAGAAATGGTTCAGCAGACACAAAATCAAGCTTCTTCAATGGAAATATATACAAACCCTTTTGGATATGTGTAGTCTGAGCTGAAGGAACAAAGAGAATAAGAGAAGACCCAGGACCATCTAGAGCAGCGGTGTGCAACCTTTACAATCCAAAGAGCCATTTTTGACGTCAGTCCAGCTAAGTAAAACTCTTTGAGAAAAGACAACTTAGAATTTTTGATAAATATTTAGAAAAAGTGTCATTTTTAAACAAACCACCATTTCAATTCTGTCTTTTGGTTTTACGATAATAAAACAAAACTTCTGCAAAAATGGGATTGATATCTTTTCTTCTATGTGATGTTGATATTTGTGGAAAATGGTGTAAAAATAAAAAAGCACGTTGTTTCCAAGCTAATGACAAGAATAATAGATCAAAACAATTACAGGTACCTTCAATGCAATTATAACATAAAAAATGAAAACTGGTAAAACCTGCTTTTTTATTACATCTGTTTAGAAACATCAGTTGGTTCTTTTTCATTTTAATTTTGCAGCTCCTGAGCCTTGGCTTGCAGACCCCTGATCTAGAGAGATTCCTCTCTCTGTATTTGAAGCAATGATTGAAAATATTACAGAGGAAACGACATAAACAAAATATTAATTTGTTTTGGGGCATTTTAACATGCGTTTACCAGGGAGGCAAAATAATGTAAAGAGTGCTGGATGCACAAATGGTATGGTCTTTCGTTTTTTTTTTTTTGTTTTTCTTTTGTGACAGGTTGGGTCTTGGACTGCTCCCTCTCCTGTTTCAGCTTAGGCCCCCCTATATTATGGGGGGCCTATTTCCTCCCAGCCACCCTGCCTGCCAGTGGTTGGAAACTCTGCCCGCTGGTGTACTTGTGGTTCTCGGTGTCCGGGGCTGGGGGCTTTGGTGTGTGCTGTCTTTCGTTTCTAATGAATGTATACACATAATACATGCGCCAATTCTTTCACTGTTTCACCTAACAGTGAGGTCTTTATTTGGAGCAAGGCAGAGGCGGCAGATGTGCATAGATGATGAGCTTTCAGCTTCCACAACCTGTCCAAATACCTGCTCAAAACCATCATTTCCAGTCAGAGATCTGGGAAAGAATAGCAGTTCTGTTGAAATTACCACATCAAAGACCAGGGCAGCCACAGGATTTCTAAAAATGAAAGAACTTTGGAACCACAAGCGGATTTTCTTGACTGAGCTGCCCACCAAACTGAATTAGATTCTGGGTTTCTTTGTGACCATGGGTGAACTGTACAGAAAGAAAACTTCAGTGTAGTGGTCTTCCAATCAGACCTTTGTGGTATAAAGGTCATTTCTCTTTAATAAGCACGTAACAGCTTGCTGGAGATTGTCCAAAAGGCCCCCAACTGTCTCAGGCAATGAGAAAAAAATCCTCTGATCTCATGAAGTGACTGAATTATTTGAGAAAACTTCTCAGCCATATAAGTGGAGAGAGCCAGGCCTTGGATATCCCTTTGTCATAATTCAATGTACTTGAGATTCATATCTTGAATAAGGACTCAGAGACTGATGGAGGTCAAGATGGATGCACAGAAATATAATATGAAACAGAAACATAAGCTACCAAAATAAAGTAGCTCCATCTTTAACGATTGCCCTTTGTAAAATCCCTTTGCTCCAAGGTTTTGGGTCTGGCTACTGAGATGACATGGAATAAGGTTCATTTTGGGTCTATTGAACCATTTCTATTTTGACTTGGCCATTCGCTTTGGATCCTTTGGATCATGCTGAAAGAACCTATGATGTCCCATTTTCAGTTTTCTAGCAGATGCCACCAGATTTTTATTTAAACTGTCTTGGTATCACGGAGACTTTATGATCCCATGCACTTTAAGAAGCTTTCCAGAGTCTTTGGAAGCGAAACAATCCCACAGCATCACACAGTCCCGCCTTACATAACCTTGGGCATGAGGTGCCTTTCCGCATGTCCATCCTTTGTTTTACAGCCAACTCAGCTGGAGTGTTTTTTTGCTGAAAAGCTCAGTCTGAGTCTCATATGACCACAGCATAACATTTCCATATTAACCCCCGGTAGAGTTCAGCAAACACCTCCTGTTTACTTTGGGGCAGAAAAGGCTTATTTCTGACATCCTTCCCAAACAACCCTGTGGCATGTGAATTGAGTCTCATAGATGTCATGGTTTATAACTATTTGCTACCGCCCTTTAACAGCGAGCTTTGAGTATGTTTTTACCTCATTGTATGTTTTGTATGTGTTTACCTCATTTACCATTATCCTTACTGTGTGGTGGAAGATAAAGTTGGTTTTTGATCCTGCCTTGTTTGTCACAGTTTCAGTTGCTTTAATCCGTCTAATGTTTGCTCTAACTGTAGATATGGGCAAGTTAAACACATCTACCATACTTAAATTGCATGTTCTGCAGTTCCTCCCGTTTTGAAGTGTGCCTAAGAGAAATTAGCTTCTGTGTCATGTCAAATTTTATAAAACAGGAACTTGTATAATATAATAACAATTAAAACTTCCTAGACATTTTAACCATCTTAAGCTAGATTACAAAAATCTTTCAGATATATTTAATATATAGGAAATGATAGGGCTGCCAATAAATGGAACAAGCGATTTTGTTGACATTTTGTTGTCAATGAGGTTTTTTTTTCCCAGCTGAAAAAAAATTGCTCAAAATAAACATTGGATTTTTCTGAAAAATATGAGTAATATGGTGCTGCTGCCATATAAGAATAGCTTATTTTTGTTTGGGCTTTTTTACACATCATTACCAGGAGATGTCAAACTGTTTGAATAAATGTTTTATATAGTACTTTGGGTCTTTGTGTGCAAGTTTCAATCAAAAATAAAGTTAATGGGTGCGGCGCTGGTGGGGTAGGGGTTGGGTGCGCAACCATGTATAGAGGCTGTGGTCCTCGATGTGGCTGTCCCGGGTTTGAGTTCCAGACCCGGCGACCTTTCCCGCATGTCTGTCCATCTTTTCTGTCTGCCTACTGTCGAAAAATGGAAAATAAAGGCCTTTAGTGCCTAAAAAATATCTTAAAAAACATATAAAGGTCATATTTAGTTTTTTGTCATTCTTCATTTTTTCTTTTCTTTCCTCTTGCTGTTCACTGTTTTTGGCCAATCTACCGGGGGAAAATATTTTAGAAATAAATATATTCCATGTCAAAATCCACAGGAGTACAACTAGGTATTTTCACTTCTACACTAAAAAAAATCTGGTTGGTCCACTTTATCCAAGTTACCTGAAATAGCTCTTTGCTCTGCCTAATGAATATTTAAAATGAGAATTACTCTGGACAATACTGATATGCCTTTATCATGAATAATGAAGCAGTTTATTCCAGCAGCATTTCCTCTGACACATATTAGTTTTGCTGGCATCCTTTGGAATTATGGTATTTCTTTCAAATTTACCAGTAGGATGAAACTCCCATGTTAAAAGGTAGAAAGAGATGCTCACTCTCTACTGAGATGAAAACGCAAAGATGTAAGCTACTTCCACCGATTAGTTTAGCATGTTTGAGACAGGCACAGTGCAAATAGAATATGCCAGAACTTTGTCGGCTGTCACACTGTTCCTAATGTTACCACATACACTGATATGTACCTAAAAATATTTTAAGTGGGTCTAAATATGCACAAATTCGGCATTCACCGAAGCATCAACACCTGTCTTGTATGTACGCATCGCTTATGATGTGACTTTGTTTCAAATATTGTATCACAGTGTTGTCTCTATCCATACTCAGTGATCACCTGACCATCTTGAGCTGTAAGTTCAATGCTCTGCTTACAGTCTCTGAGCATCCATAAGGAGTCATAAAATATTATAAAAAATATATTAAAAAGTATAAATAAATCTGAAATAATCACTAGGTTAAACTGGCCTGCTCTGTCAACTAATCCAAGCATTTAGCATGAAAAGGTCATTGAATCTTCCTTAGCGCAGATAGAGCATCTGCATATTGTGCCATCAGATTAAGTAATATTATAACTGATTCATTGCTAGTCATTGTTAAGATATGTATTTGCAGCCAAATGGATATAACCTGAGTTATTGGCACAATTTCATAAAGCAGCGCTGAAGACTTTTGAGCCTTTCCCCTCTCTTGCAGCAGCTAGCAACTCAAGACTGATGGCAAAAACAGTGAACTGGTGCTGTAAGTTTAAAGCTCCTGTAACATGGAAAAAAAACGTCTTCGAGACCCTCTTTTTTCAAAAAGGCAAAAAGCCAAAGAATTGTTATGTGCATGTTGTCTAAGAGGTAGACAAACAGGGAAAGCCAAAGGATGTCAATGAGCTCTGATGCCTGCTGTGCTATAGAGTGGGGCTAGGTCATTAAAGCTCATAAAATATTGTTATCTGTTTAATATTAGTAACTAAAAATATTTAATATTAGTAACTAAAAATATTTA